>JADBHU010000494.1:0-142687 GCA_017140155.1 Fusarium devonianum | reverse complement strand
CACATGATCCAACGGGTACCCTGTAAAAAGCCCCCAACGTAGCGCGATGTCTTTCGAGTTAGCAGCTCACTATTAATCCACCACTCGACAGAAAAGTAAACCGTGGATTCTGCACTAGATGCATACTACCACAAATCCTAGTCAGGAATATGTGATGTAGGCAAAGCTCGTCTATCAGATAGAATCAAGTTGGGAGCTAAGACAAGTCACTTGCGGGCCCTTCTAAGCCGACAGTTTGAATGTCACGTGATGCGTACTAATTCTTGCCTATCTGTTTCGAGGCCATTCACGACAACTAGACTATCCTTTCTGTTCACGGCTACCTTCTTCTAACCCTACTTTGCTGTGCTAAATGCACTCGGCCACAATGAAAAACGATTTAGGGGGCCACCATGCCTTGCCCAGGGATTTCATGGTCCTTCAGCTTGGTCAGATTGACCTCCTGATGGCCATGTACGAGCCAGACAATGCAATCTCAACTGAAGCCGCATCCTCCCGCTTGGTAGAAGTGCTCAGAGACTGGTGCGAGGGTGATCAAGAAACTGTGCCTCTGTTTACCGAGACTAGCATAAACTTGCTCCTGAGTCTAGACATTGACGACCTGGACGACAGCTCATCAAGCGAATTCAAAAGCTTGCAGCTCAACTTGTCAGTGCCGTTGGTTTACGAGGGAGAAACTCCCAATACGGAACCGCCGCCAGTAAAAACCAGGATTCAGCAACCCGCGTGGATGAGCAAAGGCGAGGTAGCCAGAATAACATCCGAGATCCCTGACGCGGACATCTTGACTGTCATTGAATATGTCAAAGATGCGGCAGCTCAGCACCTGGCAACCATAAAGCAAGCAGCAGCAAAAACCGGTATACTAGACGCAGATGCAGCAACAGTTCGCGTTTGGTACTATTTCCCCTCGATCAGCACAAGGTCAAAACGAGACGATATTGTAAACTACGCCCCAACCTACGGCTTGACTGGTTTTCTTCTAGCGGGAAAGCCAGGCATACTGTGTCTTGAAGGAGGGTCCGTGGCCATCGATGACTTTATGAAGTTTATCAAGACGGAGAGTTGGGGCGACATCCCGTCGCAGCATAAGAAAGTCAGTGAGCGCTATCGGGAGGCAGGGCCAGAATTGTCACGGGCGTTCAAAGACATGCAAGAGATCACGGATATGCTTGGCGAGAGGCGAGGAGAGAGAGCAAATCGCAATGACATGAAGGCTCTAGAGGCCTGGCTCAATGAGAGCGGGTTAGGTGAAGCATTCAGCAAAGTGCTTATGTAGCTCCTGGTATGTCTACGAAGTTCTTTGTTCTGAATTGTAAGCTTACCAAGTGTTAGAGACCTCTTCTTAATGCAGAACACCGCAAAAGCTACCCTCGCTGGGCACTCATAGTTCGGCCCTTTCTCAAACCCCTCAACTTGCCAAAGACCTGGCAACAATACTGCCCTATTTCCACGTTCAGCCATGAAGATCACTCCGCGGCCAGGCCAGGGCATGATGACAACAGACACCATGACTGACATGCCTCACCGGTGTTGGTCCGCATCACCGAGTTGGCATCCTTCAGAGGATCTCGTAATACCCTCACAGTCTCGCCCTGACCCTCGTGGACCCAAATACTCGACGGTCTCTAGCATTTTTGTGTCGACGGGGCCACAGTGCATAGAACCACATCGTCTTCTTCACAAACTCACAAACCTCGCAGGACCACACCCTCGAATGCAGCCAATTCAGTTACTGGAGTGAGCATAGAAGCAAAGAAAAGGAAAGCTCTTCAACTTGATCAACAGATATTCCTTGATACCTAGACAGATTTAGAGTCAGCCCGGTGAGGTTATGCTTTGCTTTCGCAAGAACTGGGCTTTACATTGACCACGGGCAAGGTATACGTATCTTCAAAATGTATTATTAGTTACCATGAGCAGAATCATACAATAGTCAGGTAGTTACAAATACCTCAAGGTTTTGCGTAAGGAGTCTAGAAAGACGCTTCCGAATACGTTATTCAGGATGATGTAGTAATGCCTTACATCCAGCGAGACAGTAGCGGAATCAAGATCCTTACCGCTGGTGAATGCCCTGGATGACGCGGCAGAATCTAAGTTCAGACGACTCAAGTGTCGAGACTGCTCGGAGAGTAGTCGTATCTCGACATGGCTTGTATTGATCTCATTCTAGTTGTTGAAATCCATATTAGTTCCTGCTGTCACCATATTATATGAGAGAGCAGAACAGAGATAGAAGAGTAGGCTTACCTGGTACTAAACAAGTAAATCAAGCAGTATCTAAGAATAATGGAAAAGGCATACAAAAGATCTTTCCAGGTTGGCCTACAGCTCTGTGTAGTCTATCTCAAAGGCAGCACTTCAGCGGGTAGATCGACATAGAACAGGACCTCTTATACAACCCTATAGACTATTAATCTGCGCCCCTTCATGTATACTCTAGCATTTTGCAAGGGTTAATTGTTTTATTTGCTTCCATTTGAGAGAGCAACGAGCAGCTTACAGGGTTTCTTCTTAGAGTTGCTATTTGGACCGAAAGCAGATACAGCGATCGATCTAGTATATAAGAAGCAAATGAGATGAGTGCGGATGTGAAAAGGTTATTTCGGTCATGGGTTTCCCTGGTACGTCCGCGACAGAACTACAGGTGCCCAAGACCTCAGAAGGAAACATTCGAGCATTGAATAGCCTCAGTCGCTCTCTGTCCATATCACGTCATCTGCATCTAAATTTAATAGATGCGGACACACTTGGTCTCATCCACCCGTCCGATGACCATCGTCGTCCCCCCGTCTTTGACAATCTCCCCTGCTCTCTCACTCCGCTATCATGGCCAAGGATGGCTCCAAGAACCTGTCCCTATCTCTGTTCAGACTTATATACTTTCATACCCCATCCCCTGCTTCCCAGCTTCGTATCTCTACGTCAAGTTCCTGGCTATAGTCCCCAAAATCCCGAAACACTTGTTTCACCATCTCATTGTACCGCCGCGGCCATCTGAACCTTTCAAAGAGCGCCTTTGTGAAGTCCCAGTACTCCGGATAGTACCCGGCGCCCCCCCAATCCACGATGCCAGTTATCCCCCAGCTCAGGCCCCCATCTTGCCCACAGACTGGGCTTATCAAGATGTTGCGCGGGTTGAGGTCGGCATGCGTGAAGACGATATTGTGGTTGCGTCGACTTGGCTCGTCAGAGAAGCGTAGTACCTGGCTAAATGCCGCCTCGTCTGGGAATGGTCCCACGCGCTTCTCTCCTTGGATACGAGGGTCCCGGCACGCCTCACCCAGTGTGTTGGATATGGTCGTGGGCGTTGTGTCTGCGAGTCTGGGTATACTCCGTATCTGGGAGACGTAACCCGTAAGCTGATGGGAAATGGTCTTTAGGTCAGTATCCGATAGAAAGGTCTGGCAGCATGAGAGTTGGGCACCCGGAACACGCCTCATGAGAAGGTAAGGGTTACTGCGTCCTTGGTCGTCGGGCCCCGGCCGGCCGTAAACGAGATCAAGGGGTCGAGGAACCGGAACCGAAGTATGCTGAAGGACTGTCTGTAGCGCATTATAGTGATTGCGGTACTCGTTTTGGTCGCCTTGGTACTTGAGGTAGAGCCCAAAAGGAAGGCGCTGGACGAGCCCGACAGGCTGTCCATACAGCCGCTTCCCGAAATATCGCAGAACATTATAGACAGCGACGCGTATCCTACTCGGAAATAGTCGCCAGACCGAAAAGACGGCACGGTAGAAGAAGTCGCATGTAGTAGAAGACACTTTTGACACAGCAGGGAAAGAGGCGATGGGGGGTTCTGGCATGTAGCGAGGCGCCGTGAGGTCCAGGACCGGCGAGACTTCAGGCGCAATGTCCTTGGCTAGTTCGACGAGTCTGATGCTCTCTGAAAGACGAGCATGAGTACCGACTAGACGCACGTCGACCGTCTGGAGGCTGGACCGGGAGTGGTCCCCGAGGAGTGGGAAGTCACCATCAATGTCGAGAGGCTCCTCCGGCCCAAGAAGAGTTGGTCGGACCTCATACTGTTCTGTGGGCTTAGAACTACATGTCTAGGGAGAGCTTCATTGCTGCTCACCTCTATTGCAGATGGCTGCAACCTGTCTAGCCGGAGGGCCCCAGCCGCATATGCTTCCGCTGCGGATCGCCGGACTAGCCAGTGCGATGAGAAGGGCGACATGAATTGAGGATCTTTCAGGCGGGATATCCACCAGTCACGGTAAGGAGGTGTGAAGAAGGCACCTAGGATGTCATGAAATCGAGCCTGTTTGTATGTTAGCCATCGTGTTGCCTCTCGCTTGGTGCTTCCGGTGGCGCGAGCTTGACTCACGTCTCCCTCGAGCCAGGCAGACGGCTTGAGTATGATGGGCAACACCAGGAGAGGATCCCTGGAAATGCCTGCTTTGCCGGTTATACAGCACCTCGCACCATCTCGGCGCACGATAGCGTCGCGAGTGGCCCCGTCGGGGAGCGGTGGAGCAGTGCCAGTACGGACTGATAGAGCTATTATTAGGTGATATTAAGCGCCGAGTGGAATAGACACAAGACACTTACCACCTTGAACTACCTGAACCCAATCATTCAAGAATGATTGAGCGTCAGTGTCTGCTAATCTCTGGGCCGCATATCGCGCAGCGAGGGCGGGATCGAGCGCGCGCGCGACAAAAGACCTGAGCAAGGCCGGGGCAGGATGTGGCAGCTCGATGTTATCGATCTGCGCCAAGACGGCGTGGATCTCCATTCGCGGTGGCTCTAGCGACAAGTTTACTTGAAGACTGAGCTAGCGACCTGAGGCGATGAAGGGAGTCTGAGCAGACGATGGCACTTGTTGCGGGTGTGTTGGGTGCATGAAAGAAACGAGGACAGCTGGATGGGTTCCGCGCGGGTGCGTTCTGTGGGGCCGACCGCCAAACGGCCGCCATGGGCCGGGGCCGATGGGCGAGCGCTTAATTAGAGGGAGGAAGCCACCCTGGAAACGATAGAGTATTCTATTCTTGGAGGAAACCATACCTAGGAGTGCTTTGCCTTGCAGCAGCAGCTTTGATTTATCTTTCCAAAGCGGCTGTTCCATTGGTAGCAAGGCACAAGACTTGCCCCTTGCCCACCCTTGCAAGCCGCAGCTACTATGCAACCCATCTCTCAGACCCGGCAACATCCCCTTGCTCACAGCCTACCGCTATCCGCCGGCTGGGTATTGCGGCTAGGCCTCGCGCCGCAGGCCAGCCTCTCTCTGCCTGGAGGACGAAATGTCCATCGACTGTAGGATCGTAATGATCTCAAAACCATCCGCATGTACCGCCAGCCCGGTTCAGCGCTTAGTAGAAAACAGGACAGATAGTGTTGTTGCGTATAAAAGACGATGGTGCGCCAGTCGTGGCCATGTGTAGTTCACAGGAACATAAAATCAATCAGTCTCAACTGCCTTGCCCGTATTAGCATCCTTCCTTTTCTCTCAGTCCTTCTCTTCTCGATCTTAAGGTCCGTCTTAGAGCAGTTTCCGCTCAAGTGCCACCATGTCCGCCAGGCCGGCCAGAAGCGACAGCCTGTACATCACCATGCAGTACCTGCGTACCGTGGATGGTGTTCATAAATATGTATGACGGCCTTGTCTCACCTTAAGTTACATGGCACTCTTGCCTGGAACTTGGTCCGTTTACAAGATTTGTGTTAACCCGCAATGTCCAGCACTGGGCGCTCTACCACGCAGGACCGAATGCACCGCAGGGGTATTTGCTTCATGCAACCGACAACGGGCGACAGGCCCTCGATCTGCGCTTGGAAATTCGACAGGTCGAGAACCCGCTGTCCTCCAAGAGCATGGTTGTTTGCTTGAGAATCGGCAATACCCCTGGCATGCAAGTGCTCAAGGCATGTGCTGAAGCCATCCCGCTCATGAACCTGTCATTTCTTCCGCCCGAGGAGCCCCAGTGGACTTGTCGCGTTTGGGTCAAGCAGGTGCTACATAGCTTGGGAGAAACCGGCTACCTTCAGTTGCCGTCCGATCTTGGTGAGTACTTTACCTTATCTGACCTGTGCATTACCTTTCTGGTGCTTTTATTTTCTAACTTGGACATCAAAGCCTCCATCGAGAAGTTCTGCCAGGTGACTGCTGATCATCACTTGAGTTTCATCGGAAACGCGAGAGTCTTCAATGATCGGGCCGCTTGGATGACACTCCGGCCCCCGAAGAGGCCCATGAGCACCACGCCCGAGCACGCCAGCACTGGCTACTACGGCCCTAAGCCTATGATGCTTGATTCGAAGACTTCCAGCAGCAGCGGAAATACTGGGCGATATTATGGTTCGAAACCTATGATGCTTGATTCGAAGACCTTGAGCAGCAGCGGAAAACCCGGGCAATATTACGGCACGAAACCTATGAACATCGATTGGACAGGGGGGAGCTACTAGAGCTTCTGACCCCTATGATTCGCTGAGTTATATTGTGTGCACTTGCTATGTTAGCGTATCTTTTGTCTTTACTTGGTTTTTTCCTGTATTCAAGCCGTTACAGGTTCGTTGCACATCGCCCGTTCTTGCTGTCCATATTCTACCGCACATACGTGGGTCTGCTTGGGTGTTCACTGCATTTGAGTGGTTTTTTTTGTTTAATAAGCCTTCTTTCTACCCAGTCGAGGCGGTAAAACGGGCGTTTTATCGTGGATTTGGCATTTAAGCGCCGCTTCGTGATTGCACATTGTCCTATCAAACACGCATATTTACGCGCCTGGGGGCAGTGCACTTATGAACTTGACGGATGTGACTGGGATTCAGCAGCCTCTTTATTCTCTTTGCGTCTTGCTGTAGAATCCCATCTCTTTTAAAAATTCTCTGCGGCATCTCACACAATATTCCGTCTGGTTCCGCACAAGACCGCCAGACGAGTAGGCCACCATCAGCTCATAATGGAGATCCCGGACATCACCATTGCTCCATCCGCCCCCCAGCACACTCATACCGTCGTCTTCCTCCACGGCCGCGGCGACAACGCACAGAACTTCATCGCCTCCCTCGCGCACTCCCGCGACTCTCAGGGCCGCACTCTCGCCGACGCCCTCCCCTCATTCCGCTGGGTCTTCCCCCAGGCGCCCACGCGGCAGTGCGCCAGCTCGCCCGACTGCTGGCCGCAGTGGTTCGATGTCTGGAACGTGGCCGACTTTGCCGATCGCGAGGAGCTTCAGGCGGAGGGGCTGAAGGAGGTGGTGCCCGAGATCCGCAGGATTCTGAGGAGGGAAGCCGAAGCGCTGGGCGCTGGCGGCGACCAGCCTGCGTGGGATAGGGTGATTCTGGCCGGCATCAGCATGGGAGCCGCAACGGGGACGCATGTGCTCTTCAACCTCGACGCGCCGAGGCTGGGGGCATTTATCGGGTTCTCATGCCGGTGCCCCTTCAGCGGAAGGACTTTGGGGGAGATGAGGGAGGTGTTGGCACTAGACTCGGTTCCAGCCCACGACCAAGTGATCCGCAACACGCCGATCCTGCTGGAGCACTGCGTCGACGATCCTCTGGTGTTGGTCGAGAACGGCCGGCTGATGAGAGACACGCTGAAAGGCTTCGGAGCAACTGTTTTCTCAAGGGAATATCCACAAGGCGGGCACTGGTTCAATTCGCCCGCAGGCATAGACGACGCGGTCACTTTCTTGAGTCAGGTTCTGAGCAAATAGGGCTTATCGTGAAGCAGGATAGACTTGGCGCTAGGAAGATGTGATAGAGGGAATAGAACTTTGGAAGTATCAGTATTACGCGTTCTGCTTTCTCAACAACTTGATCCAAAAGCAATCCCGCCTCTGCTGGAGGCTGTCGAGGTCGAGGTCAATGGGTTCATCGAGAGCCTATGTACTACATGTATGAGACGTTAGGTGGCTACGGTCGTAAGCGTCTCCGACCCTGCTGTACGATAATTCGAGATCGAGGATACAACAAGTGCTGTGGTTGATCTATAATTGATCTTCTGGCTTTACAATCTTACCTACCAGATCGCAGAAACGCCTCCAAGTAATCGAGTAGACTCGGGTAAGTATAATTCTGGTGTTCCAGTAGGATGAACAAGTTACAATTACTTCGCTACAAAATTTGACACTTTCATAGAATGCACTCCAGTGTCGAAGCAGATTGCATGAGGCTACAATGAGAGAAAACGGTCGCAACAAGAGGTTCAATGTATATATTGCTACTATGCCATGGTCTCAGAATATGGAGCCTCCCTGCGGAATCCATAGCGATATCGACGCTGGCGATCTCTTCATCTCTGGATCAGCGTACCTCATGTTTAGAACTTTGACAACTGTCAAACCAGCCCGAAACGTCAGTTAAGCACGGGTGACCTAGCAGCTGACAGAAGTACCAGGCTAGGAAGTCTTTCTAGGAATCGTCTTTCAGCACTAAACAATTGCAATTGCAGGCAGGAGTCGTACAATACACTCAAAGTTGAAGTTCCAGCTAGCAAACGGCACTCGCGGTACAAGTAACTGCTACTCTATCTGTGGAAACACTACTAGACTTTCACAGGAGCTGTACGAGGATTGTAGAGGACGACTCTTGGAGCGGGCTCAGTTCCTCGCTCGGTGATCAATTTGTTGGCTACTGTTAGTGCCACACTGGATCTGTAGCCTTTCATCATCCTCCAACTCACAGCTCGCGTGGCCTACCATTGCATGACTTGTTTCCACACTACTGCGCCGTATATCGATGTCTCTATCGATGTCGACCAAGGACAAACCAACCCGGCGCGGATCCGTGCTCTTCTATGATCTCTGCCTGTGCGATCTTTGTCTAGCGTTGATAATAACAGGTAAGTGCTCTCGTGGCTGGATGTCTGCACTCAAGCCATAGCTCGCCCTGGTAAGGTCTGCGGATCGAGGCGGACGCGCACGCCGTCCAGTCTACTGAGTATGACGAAGATGGCATGACGAGGATCACGGTGATACTACTCTGGCTGCCTTCTTGCCAAGTCTCGGGTCGCTGAAGAGAGGTTTGAACCTTAGTTCAGTTAAGCTAGGAACTAAATATTCATCAGTCTGAACTAAGGAACATCCAGTCGAGTCAATGCTCAACTCTGCACTCAGCATTAAGCTCCAAAATGAGGGAAGAAGGTATTCAAGTTATTTATTTCTAAAATCTATATGTTCTGCATCAATAAGGTCGTGTCCGCATGACTCGTCAAATTATGCTGCTTTCTATATCCCTGGAAGACCAAGAACTTGCCTGGCAGCTGGTACGAAGCGAGGTACGACGTAGACAACGTAGAAGCCTGCGAGTGCGGTCAAAAGTCCAGTAAGCTGCATGTAGTTAGCTCTGTGATCTGCGAGAAAACAACTGGTGGCAAAACATACCTTCTCGAACCAGGTGTGGAAGTAGATGGCCGTCATCAGCAACATCCACACGCTCAAGCCCATGATACCAACGGCAAACTGGCCACCAAGGCCTAGGGCAGGCTGCTCGGCGCCGTCGCCGACCGCAGTCTCGGCCTCGACGTTGGCGCTCTTGAGTGCTCCGTCGGTCATAACAACGCATCGCTCCTCGTTCTGCTTGCCAGACCACCTCAGAACAGCCCATCCAACCTCCTGCATGAGAAACATGGTGCCGAGAGTGAGGAGGAAGACGTGACCCGATATGTCGTGCCCTCCCTTCCACTTGCCACCAGCTGCTTTACAGGCCACAGCAGTCACCATCTCTCCCAGGCCACTGTCCCCCATCTCGACCTCCCTCCGGGCAAGCTCGCAGCGTCCACCCGTCCATCGGAAACCCCGATCGATAAGTGGAGGACCAAAGCACCACTGCGTCACAATAAACCAGATGCTCGTGACAGCGGCCCATCGCAGGCCTGCGCGGACGCGGCGTCCCGCGACAGCGGTGCTCGGGTGGCTGAGAACAAAGGCACCAAAAGCGGCTGAGACCCAGGCCCAGCCCCGTTTGACAAAGATGACGTTGAAGAGGTTGGACTTGCGCGCAAAGTAGCTCGGAGAAAGGCTCGGATCCTGGATATGCGACTGTGTGGCGGGATCGTAGGGCGCGGCGCGTGTCTGCGGAGACAGGATGGAGAATGCGGTGCCGAAGACCAGCACGATAGGGAACAGGACAAGCGCAGCCCTCTCGAGAGGTGTCGGAAGAAAGGGCGACGTGCGCGGCGTCGAAGTTGAGTATCTCTTGACGGGCATCGTCATGTCGTTATCGGGTCCAGCGCCCGCTTGAGCAGCTCTTCGGGTGGTAACCATGCTAGTAGGAAGCAGAACAGAAGGGGGGGGGCTGTAAGGAGAAAGGGCTCAATGACTGGTAGGGAAGCCCATGTATCGAGGAGAAAAGACTCGGTCCAAGTAGCGCCCCAACGGCCTGGCTGGCGTTTTGGTAATGAACGGAAGCTGGATCGTGGCGATGACGTCGGCTTGGGTGGGCTACCTGCTAGTTGGCAGCCAGGGCAGCATCTGATGGAAACAAAGAGATGGCGGAGGCGGAAGAACGAGTTTCCGGATATCGTGTAAATGAAGTTGAAGAAACCTATAGACAGAGGTTGCTTGCTGCTACGAACTTCTTTCCGAGGTCTTTTAAGTGCCAATTGTAATTGAACCAAATTCAGCCTTCTATGTAGTCAAAGTTACAATTCGCAGCATAACTCGATACTCTTTTTTGGCCGTAGATCGGGACTGAAATCTGGCCCAAGAACTGCTGGTAGACGCCCGCTGTGGAACCGCCAACAACTTACACGGTCATCATTGATGCATTTACCAGCCGGCTGAACAGCTGAATTGAACACTCGGTCCTAACAAGATGAAAAAGTACAGTGAAAGCTGCTAGACGGAGCTATCTTCTTTACTGGTCTGCTCTAAATTGCCCAGCTCGTCTCCCACAGTCGTGGTCCTGGCTGCCGGCTGAGTCACACCGCGCCTCCATAACCAACACCCCAATCTCGCATACGCCAAGACACGCCCAAGCTTCAGGATGTGCAGACAAAGCCATATCAGCCAAAATCAAAGCTCCCCTTCCAGCGAAGTAGCTGCATTCAAACAAATGATGCCGTTTGGTCAGGCAGAATCGGTGGCAACACCCATATTCGAAGCAAGTACCAACACCCTCTTCTCAAACCTTCAGGTTGGGAGGTCCTTCGCTTTTTGGGTATCCTTTAATGTCAGGGTTCGAACACTGGCATCAGCATTTTCTTTTCTCTTTGTCTTTTTTTTCAATAGGATACGTGAATAGTGTAATTTGCAGCAGTTTTTTTTATTATCTTACCTTTTTTGCGTGAATTGCTCATTTGGTCAAATCTACAGACCTGTTGTCACTGTCATTCTTCTGCGTCCGCTCCTGGAGGCAGATCAGGTGGGGCAAGCACAAAGTGTCCGCAACCTGATATAGGTCAAACTAACAGCATCTCCCTCAGCGAAGTAGCTGTAACCAACAAAAAGAAATGTCTTTTCGTGCAGTGGGCAACCACTACTAGATACGCGTTCCCTTGCGGGAGCTCCTTCGCTTTTTGGTGGCCAGGTCTAAAGGACCAGAGTTCGAATGCGAGTCCGCCCATGTCCTTTTTGCTTGCTGTGGTTCTCCTCCATTCTTGACATGGCTACATGCTCATTTTCTATTTTATCGCCTTGCTCTTGTAAATTCTTTGAACGATTCAAGTGAATTACACCTTGTCGTTACCTACCCCAGTATTGAACCGCTCCCTGCCTGTGACTTCAATGCAGCCGCCCATTTTCTCGGCGTGACGACTCCGCCCTCCGCCGTCAGCACTCCACAGCGCCCAACAGCGCCATCAGTGCTATATATGTGAGAACAAAGACTAATCCCTCAGCGAAGTAGCTCAAGCAGACCATTTGGTGCAGATGGTTAAGCATACATGATTATGATACAATCTACTTACCTCTCTTCTTCGGAAGAGGTCTTCGCTTTTTTGCTGGCTGCGCGTGAGCTGTGGTCGCCGTTCGAACCGCTTGCGAGTCTGTACTTTTTATATGGCCTTTGTTTGAACGCCCCGTATTATCATTTCTCTCTTGATCTAAGTGTTTTTATCATCATCTCCCAGCACGGCCTTCTACTTTTTCAAAATCTGGCCTTTTGCCCGTGAAAGGCTGGGTCGTCTCGAAGAATAGGAAGGCTACATACAGGGTGACCTCGCCCGCCATGCGCCGCCGCACAATCGACGACCACTCCCTCCAGCTTGCTGCATTAACGCCAGGTCGTTGTCTACTTTGAGCTGGTCATCTTATATATTCGACTTTTCCTATTTTTTCGCTATGAATCTTGCATTACGTGGACGTAGTATGTCTTGAGTTACGGTGCCCGGGGAAATGATAGTCCACATTGCCTCACCCATTTAGTAGACTGCGCGGTAATGACCACGTTATACAACCCACTTCACACAGACATTGACTAGCACTAGCTGTAAGAGAAGTTCACTGAGTAAATAGCTCGTCACATATCCGCAATAGGTGTAGCGAAATCATGCTCCTAGAAGCTCTGCTCTGGAGGATGGTACCGAGTCAGCATGGTGGCTAATGTGAATGTTCGCTGCAGGTCAATACCTGGATAATCTAAAGCAATGACAATCTCTCCAGTGAAGTAGCCACAGCCTACTATAAATTTAAACCGCATGGTTTAATCACCATATAAGTCACTTCGGTGACCTTCGCTTTTGCCAGTCAGCGTAGGCTCAGGTTCGAACCCCGGATCGGTGTCTTTTTCTTTCTTTCTTTTGACTCTGTTCGCCCTACTTGCTTCCTGTGATTCAGTGAAAATAGGGAACCCGGTTCAAATTCGGTTTATTCTTCTGCCACTTACTCATATGATCCCTGTATGACAGCTTTTCGTGGTACTCTCACTGCCCGGTTCTGCGCCATGCATTCGCTGACCGTGTTGGCAGTATACATCGGTTAGAGCGCTTGAGAAACAACCAAACAGCCCATGCCCTTAAACGTTTAACACACAGTTATGATCACGCGGCAGTCTCATTGATCTACAAGGAGCATTTGGTAGCGTTTTGATTCATCATGTGTGCTACCTACTGTCAGAAGAGATGGCTTTAAGAGCCCTGGTCCGAGCGTGTATCCCAAACGCCAGTTCCTCCGTGGAACAATACCAAAACCAAACCCAAGCGTGCCATATCTGACTGCTTAGTGACACATGAAACGAAGCCATAAGTGGGAAAACGGGTGTGGTATACACATGTACATCCGGTTGTACTATGTTCAGTTTGCTGTTGAAAACGCGACCATGGTAGTCCATTGTGACGACAATGGCCGCTCGCAGTACTACAGGGGTACTAGGAAGAAGAGAATAGAGCCACGGCAGCACAGAAGTTGTTGCGGTTGTCCGAGTCCTGGATGACGCCCTTGCCATTAACGGTAACCATGTTGATGCTGGCCTTGGTACTGATGCCGTAGAGGTGGACCTGCGAGCTTTCGATGCTGATCATGTTGTCTTGGCAGTTGTTCAGAGACACGCACTTCTGGTCATAGTTGTCAAAGAAGCTGTAGAGGCCACCACCAAAGATGAAGATGTCCTTGGAGTCCATGGCGCGAACACCCCAGGTGCGAGCGCACTTTGTGGAGTTCCCGGTGCAGTCAGCCAGGAAGTTGGGGTCGTAAAACTTGGCATTGGACGTGAAGGGAACGGTCGCATCGGGATTTCCCTGCATGTAGGCTGTCTCGGTCTGGATGAGCGACATGTAGACATTGGCGGCGTTCTTGAGCTGGTAGTTGTACAACACGTTGTGCTCAGAGGCAGTTCCCCAGAGCCAGGCACCCTTGGTGCTCTCGATCAGGATACCGCGGCCGTTGTAGATATTGATCTGTGAATGATCCGCGAGATCAAGCTCGTGGTCGGCGACCCAGAGCCAGGTATTCTCCATGTAGATGCTGGCCTCGCATGTGACGTGCATGAGCATGAAGGCGCCGACGCACTCAGGGTTGGGCTCGGTCTTGACCTCGGGGGTCTTCTTGCAGGTGTCGGACTGGAGCTTTGTGCCAGCCGAGCCACCAACGCGGAAGTGCACGTCGAACAGGCCGGCAGAGCCAGGAGTCTCGCCAGCAACATTGAACTCCATAAGGATGGCACCAGCCTGGGGTCCCAGGGTCTCGAACATGAGATCTTGGATCTCGACATTGCCAACATCGCCCTTCTTGCCAACCTGCCAGACAGGCCTGGGGTTGGCCTGGTCCTTGAAGTTCTTGTCGCCACCAGCCATGATCAGAGGCCAGATCTCACCGACAATCTTGATATCCTTGGGGATCTTGACAGTGTCGGTGATGACATAGGCGCCGTGGTCAAAGTACACAACTTCGCCCTCGGCGATACCGTCAAAGACAGCCTGAATAGCAGCAGTGTCGTCGGTCGAGCCATCACCCTTGGCACCCTTGGACTTGACAGAGACAAACTTGGAGGCAGGGATGTTGTTGTACTGGGGCTTGCTCTTGGTTACGACGTTGCCATTGGTGTCTAGGAGAGCCTTGGGCTTCTGAACGGGAGACTGAGTGTCCTGAACAGCCTTGCCATTACTGCCAGTGTAGGCGCGACCCTGGACCCAAGAATCGACCTTGGCGTTACCGGCGAGGACGGTGGCGCCAGTTCCAGCATTCTTGACAGCGACAGGGACGTTGGAGGACATGTCCACGTTGTCGAGGATCAGAGTGCCGTTTGTGCCGGGCTGAGCAGGGTCGTAGGTGGTCGAGACACCGATCTGGGTGTTGGAGATCTTGCTGTCAAGAAGGAGGATGGAGCCAACGGTTTGGATGTTTTTGCCAGCAGTCATGTCAACGCCGACGCTGCATCCATCAATGTCGAGGCCATTGAGGGTCCAGACCCAGTTCCAGTTCATGTACACGGCGGTGTTGCAGTTGCGGAAAGTCATGTTGCGAGCAGTAAACTGCTGGCCACCGAGGAAGCCTCCATACTTGCCGCCGATGAAGGTGAGGTCGGTCATGAAACCACCGGAGCCGTTGTCGATGAAGATGCCCTGCTGGACGTTGGCCTCGCTCTTGTCTTCGATCATCTGGAAAATGATGTTTTGCAGCGAAGTGGCTTGGGCCACCTGCCAATGAATACCAGTGCCAGAGGTGATGGGCATGCCAGTGAGGTCGATCTTGAAGTTGCGGATCTGGCGGAAGAAATTGTTCTGATTGGTGTGCCAGTTGGTGCCTTGGCTGTCGTAAGGGTCAACGTCGATGACAGCCATGCCCTTGAAGTTGGCGGCGGCCTTGAGGACGGGGAGAGACTGAACATCGCCAATCATGTGGGTGTAGTAGTAGGGAAGCAGAGGCTTAGAGACAACGTAGGTGCCAGGAGGGAAGTAAACAAGAGCAGGCGTAACAGTACTGGAGTCACATCCTTTGCCGCAGCGGTTGCCGTCAGCGAAGGCAGAGTTGATGGCCTCAGTGTCGTCAGAGCTGCCATCACCTTTGGCACCGTAGTCCTTGACGTTGCGGAAGATCTTGTAGTCGGACGATCCGTAAGCAACGGCACCCTGACGCTTGATGCTTGCGAGCCACCAGGAAGAGTCGGCAGCGGCAGCATCGTATCCGGGAGCTGCGGGGGCATGTTGGGGAGCCGCAGACACGGGGAGAGAGAAGAGGCGCATCGCCAGGAGCGACGCGGTGAAGATGGCTGAAAGCATTATGACGACAATGTAGAACCAGCTAAAATGTGTCGTCTTTGGTTTCGAAGCTGACGGCCGATGAGAGGGTAGTAAAGATGTTCCAGCAAGGGGCTAGAAACGAGAGTCGGGTTAGCCGGGGACTTGTACGAAAATGGTCGAATGAGTGAAATGCGTCTTGGAAATGCGCTGAAAGAAAAGAAAGAAGTTGAGAGCGCGGTTGCTTTTGGGGTGTAGAGAAAGGATATGAAGGCCGGTCAAGCAACGAATGAAGCTCAACAGGTGTCAATGTGTGTAAGCGAGTCGCCGCAGAACAATGGACCGTGACGTCGCAAATAAGTGGGTGAATGAATGAATAAATGAATGAAGATGATAAGTAAACAAAGAACAATAGCGCGGCTGCACGTAGTGAATGGGAGCGGTAATGATAGAAAGGAGTGTGAGGCAGCTGTCAGCAGTGCCGCATGTAAGTGACGCTATTGTCGACACTCTGAGCAGGCCGCAGTTATTGATCCTTTGGTGGTGAGACCACTAGATCTCGAAATCCCTCTCTGGACCAAGACAGCTTTCTGAGGCTGCAGCTTTGGGATAATTAGAACCTGGAAGGCACAACGGGATCTTCATCCGGTGCGCCAAGTGGTTCTGTGGAAACGTGCCTACTCACCAGGAAACAGGTCAAGCGCAGACCAGTTGAAACGGGAACAACAAGGAAAGTCGGCAGTTGGCGCAGCTCTTTAAAGAAAGCAAATACTAGAGATGGCAGGGATACGTTTAGAAAAGAGCGAAGTTATGCCAGACAGGCAAGGAGAGACACACGCACGCGCGTGTTCACACGAAAAAGACCGTGGTGTTGGTGTTGGTGTAGTTGAAGAGGGAGATGGGCCGCGGAGAAGAGAAACAGGACGAGACACGCGCGCCTTGGAAGAAGGTCTTATACAATGTGACATGGGGGGAATGACTCCCTTTAGCCAGAGACGGGGCAAAGAAACGAAGGGTACCTCGCCATTGTATGCATTGCTGTAACTGCCGAGCTCGTCTCGGACATGGACAGGGTTGTCTTCGTCGTAGTAGAGGCCATCGCTGCCGCTACCGCCGAGCGAAGGTACCCGGCGCCTCGGCGTCTGGGACGCAGAGCCAGCCATCAATGTGGAACCATCCATGATCTAAGTATACGAGCACACGGGGGCTACTGAGTGCAAGTGAGGGTTTGCTATTGGCTATGCGGCATCACGGCTGTTTCAAGCACGGTCGGGCATTGGGGGCCCAATGAGCAGGCGAGGCGATGGGACGGCCAAAGCAGATGTTGTCGCGCGTCTGTGTCCCTTGATGCAAGAACGAATGATTAGGGGGTAAGACGGTATTGCAGATGGGGGTTTGGGATAATGGCACAGCTCAGAATGAAAGGGAGGTAAAGGAGAAGAGCAAGAGAGGGATAGAAGAAAGACCCCCCCTTTGCCCTTTTCGATATCCAACCCAAAAAACCCCGTGATCCCAAAAAGGCAAGACAGAAGACGCACGCAGTTCCTCAAGCGGCCGAAGCCAGTCTAGCGGCTTGTTTCAGTGGCTGCCTCAGCGGAGGCTGACTTGCGGCTCAGGGCCTCCAGCGCCCCCTTGGAAGCTGCAGCGGGCCACTTCTCAGGCGGCAGAGGGTGGCAACTCTCACCACTCAGTAAGTATCTGATGGGATGCATCCATGTAGCGATCATGAGCATCGTCCACGGGGGATGATGTCTATGGAGTAGCGCAGAGTGAAACAGTTGCCGCCCGGCACGAGAAGAAAAGACCATGTGAGCGGATACTGTTTCTCACGAAAGTTTCCTTTGCAAGGTTGGACAGAGTTTAATAAGCCTCTCCATTTCCCACATGCCACTGTGTCCCCGTGGCCACAAGCAATTTGCGAGGAGAGGATCAGCACGAGGGATGCCAGTCCTCGCCTTGTCCTGAAATGCGTCTTTTCAACGCGAAACCATCGGCAGCGATCCATTCCTTCTCGCAGTCGCATCGCCCCGTACCGCATCAAGCCGGTCCCTTAATTAAATGCATGTTTCCCCAGGGCCCTCCACCCTGCCCCACGCCAAGCCACCAGCCTCTGCCGTCCCGCGCCCGCCCGCCAACCAACACCTGCGCTGCGTCATGGCTCTAAACACCCGCGCGACTATTGAGCAAGGGTGGCGGCCCCTTGGACAGAGCAATACTGAGTCTTAAGAAGTTGAGATATCCACCGAGGTCATTCCAGGTATAGGGCCTATAAGCAAATCACTCTCGGCTAAAGTACCGTAGCAAGTAGTGATGATTGTGGCTCACGAAGGCATTCCATTCTCAAGCAACGCTGTACTCGCTGCAAAGCACTCGCAAAGGACGGAAGACTCCAAAGGCATTGCTGCTTGCTTGAAAGACAATAGCCCCTGTTTTTTTTTTTGGTCTTTCTGGACACTTTCTTGCTTTTGTAATGTATCGTCGACGTACAGCAGATACAGTCGCAACGAATCATCCTCTCCATAGATCACGTTTCGAAACACGCACTCCCCACAACCTCAAGGCCGCATCGTCAACTATCCCAGTTAACTCGTGCAGATGTCATGTAGATCTTGCGCTTGGCGCGTAAGTATTCATGCACCATCACACAAAGGGAGAATAGATGAGGTGGTAACTCAAGGTGGAACGAAGTATGAGCATCATCTTGTGCTTGTGTGGCAGATGTGAAGGGCGTGTATGCGTAACGAGGGATGTCCGCACGTAGACTAGACTTTTAGAGTACTTGCTAACGCATCTCGAGATTAACGGAACCACTTGTTACAAGATTCATTGGCTATCATATGGTTTGCCAAATGGGTCAGTGCGTAGTATGGGGGGCCTGGGATGGGAACCCTTGGTAGGATCACATCCAATCACACATGTCATGTTTCGCACTTATTCCTCCACACTTCTTCATTTATCTACGATTCAGCCCAGCTACAGTCAGAGCACCGATGTGCGGTTGTCTGGTCTCGGTCATTTCTCGTCGGATAGTTCACTTGAATCTCTCGGCAAAGCCTGATTGAACGTGCCGATGATAAAACCAATTGTCATTTATTATGTTACTCCACGCCCGTCTATGAATCCAAATCGCTAAGTAAATGCTAATGTGAAGAAACCCCTCATGGCGACACGGCGCCAGCTTTACAGTTAATCAATCTCGCAAGGTGCCGGGTGAGGCTGTGAATACATGCGCCTCAGTGCCGATGGCAGCCTGAACAAGAACCCTAGCCGATCCCTCTCCTAAAGTCGTAATTCGTTACAGCCAGTAACAGCTCAACGAGCCAAAGTGGTCTGGCCTTATTATTGCCCCATGGCTTAGATGAAGCCTCCATCGGCCTTGGCTGGCCGGTCACTCTCAAGCATCTCGATGCCATTGACATCAGCGCCAAAATCCATAATCAGGATCTTGGGATCTTGCCCAGTGCTAACAATCCGGCGGTAATCGCTCTTGGCACTCAGCACCCAGCTCGCGTGCCAGCCAGGGAAATCCAGCAGCTGGTGGCCCGTCTCCATGTCCCAGACCTTGATGTCCGTGTCGTAGCTTCCACTGATGAGGCGGCCACTCACGCTGTCGATATGAAGGCTGCGGACGAGATTCTGGTGTGCTCCCATCTCTCGCAGACACTCGCCAGTGTTGGCGTCCCAGATGCGGATCACCTTGTCGTTGCCCGCAGACGCGATGTAGCGACCGTCCTCGGAAAACTGCGAGCAGGCAAGACCCTTGGTATGACCGGTGAACTCGCGAATATTCTTGCCCGTCTCAATGTTCCACAGCTTGACGCGGAAATCTCCGGAGCAAGACACGATGGTGTTTGCCCGCATCTGCACCGCGTTGACAGGCCCGCTGTGTCCACGGAGCTGCTTCAATAGGTTACCGGTCTTGCGGTCCCAGACACAGATGCTGAAGTCCTTGCTGCAGGTGACGATGTACTTGTCGTCGAATGCCAGGTCCAGGACAGCCGCGGTGTGATGCTCAAGTCGACGAATCGGTCGGTATCCTGCGCGCACATCGTAGACGATGCAGGTAGAGTCGGAGGATCCAGTGACAAGGATGTCATCGTCGTACTGTAGACAGAGGATCGACGCCTTGTGGTGAGTCGGGAATGAGACCAGAGCAGGGATCGATGGCGAGGTTCTCTCGTTATGAGAGCCTGTCGCAAAATGAGTGGGCTTGCCATTCTCGTCTACAAGCAGGTCGGGCTCATTGATAACCTCAGGAGGTCCGATAGCGAGGCGGCACTCCAAGGTGTGCATATCCCAGACGCGGATCGTCTTGTCTCGTGAGCCAGTAATGATTTTTTGCCTGTTGCATCAACGTCAGCCAGTGCGTCATGAGTAGGCATAGTGATCTAGTGAAACTTACTCGTCGAACTGCAGACAATAAATACTATCCTTGTGCCCGTTGAGATAGACAGGCGTCGCCTTGCCGCCCTTCCACCTCTGGCTCAACTCTTGCTTCACTCTGTATATCTCCCGCCAGTCGTTGGTTGGCGTGACTGCAGGGACACCGAAACCAGTTCCCGGCACGACCAGTCCGCTAGTGGCATACGTGGTCGTCGTCTCGCGGAGGCAGGACTCGCGCCAGATGTGCTGGTTGCTGATGATCTTGTTCCAGTTCTGGCACACCACAGTCGCCTTGGTGAGAGCCGCGGCATCGAGATAAGCAAGGACGTGGATGGCGAGCTCAGTAGGCAGCTTCGAGACAAAGTCAATCTTGCTGATGACAGAGTCTTGCTCAGTCTCAGAATCAGAACTCGGCAGGGTCACGGTGATTCCGATGCCGCTCTCGCGGTCGTTGCTCTCATCGTTAGTGGTAGGGTTCAGCCACATGTTGTAAAGGCCTTGGCGGCTGAAAAACTCGTTTTGCATCGCAGCCGACGCCTTCGCAGCGGCACCTGAGTTGCTGGGAATGACCGGTGGCTCGCCGCCGAAGCCAGGAATAGGGAGATGGGATGGCGATTCGTGCTGCCGATGAAAGTCACCATCATGATGGTTCAGGTCGAGCCCGTAGATGGATCGCGAATGCCGGACTGTGGCCTGTCTGAGGCGATTCCAGGTCGACTGGCCGTGGTTGTGCGAGGTTGTTGGCCTGGCGGAGCTGGGGTTGTTGTGGTCGGCGTCTTCGGCGGCGGCGGATGGTCGGCGGTGGACGATGCGGTTGATCGAGAGAGAGGCGCGCCGTATGATTCCCTTGATCGCACCAGGGGTATGGAAGTGATGATTGTGGTGGAGGTTCTGCTCGTGATACCCATGGCCCTGAGCAACGCCCTGCTTCGGCTCGAGTGTGTCGTCTTCAGTGTCGTCGATGGCAAGGTCGTTGAAGTGTCGGGAGAGATTGGGCGTGTGATCATGTCCAAAGGCAAGAGACTTGGGTCGTCGCCAAGGCAGGCAAAGACTCAAGCTGCGGTGGTGCTGGCCGTGGCTAGGGCCGGTGTTGTCAGCTCCAGGTCGGAAGACGCTCGCAGCCGCAGTCGAGGCTTCAGCGGCAGATGTTGTCATAGAAGATTCGGCAGGGGTATCTATCATGGCTTCCTGAGCAGGAGCCCAGTCGTTGATGGGGAAGATTCGCTTCGTCATGGTCATGGTTGGAACGCGTCGCCCGTGTGGCAGCGCAAGCCAAAGTGTTTGCGGAGGGTTGGCAGCAGGCGTCGTGGTATTATCGTTGGTGATGATATGGTCTCGAGTGGTAGAAACTGCAGTTAAAAAGCAGTGATGGTAGCAGAGGTAAGTGAGTGTCAGTTGCTTCCTAGGCCGGGAGGATCAAGCGGGCTGGTGGACGCAAGTTAAAAGGAGTGGCTCAGCGCAAGTTGCACGATCTTGAGCTGCTGCTGCGGCGCCTTTGCAACGCGGACGTAGACGTGGTCGCTGCTCGTCTAGTGATTGAGTTGGCCCAAAGCGCCGGATGTTCCAGGATTTGTTTTGCTGTGGTGTCGTTTCGGGAGGGGTGTTCCCGACTCCGCCCTGTTTCGGGCGTGTGTGATGGCTGGGTTATCAACAAGGATTGTCCTGCTACAGACAGAACCAAGGACAGGATGAGAGGCAGAAATCTTGATTGTTCAAGTCCGTGTGATAATCCCTTCAAGACTGTTGCAACACCAGGAGGATGAATTCCCAGAAAGGAGGAAAAGAGGGAAAGAGTTGGGAAAGGGATGGAGGGATGGAGGCTTCTTTGATGAATGTCGCGAAACCCCTAGACAAGCGCAGAGACAAGCGTTTCAACGATTAACAATCCCTGCTGAACCGACGGGGCGGGATGCATCGGCGGCAGGGGGTACGGTAGGCTTGGGTTTGACGGCAGACAGGGCAGCCGAATCGGGTACCAGGAGCCGAGAACGAAGGGATCCAGGCCAAGGAAGAGAGAAGGATGTTTATCTGTTGTGTTTGAATTCGCACACCTCGCCAGAAGCGAGTCAGGGGGACGATGGCGGTCCGACGATCAGGGGAATAGGTAAAGAAAAGGGAACTAGAGGGGAGACATTGAAAGAACAGCAGATACAAGTACGACGATAACAAATGCCAGTATGACCTGAGCCAGTTTTGAGTTAACAAACAACACAACCAGTTGATGCAACGCGGCGTTCCTGTAGGTCATTTCGCAACGCCATCTTCAGCACAAGCCGCGCCGACTAGCGCTCCCCGGTACCCGAAGAGACATGTCCTGGGATGCGGGAGACCCAATTCCAGGTGGAGCATTCCCAGTTTTCTCGGGGACCGCGATGCAAATGGTGACAGAGTCGCCTCTTATTTCGCTTGGTGTAGATTTGGGTCTCAGTTACGATCTCTAGGCTCACAAGCCCTCTCCCAGCTCTACAGGTTATGAATGTTATGAAACTCCAAAGTTTCCCAACTTCCTCGTGATAAGTACATACTTCTACTTAGCAGCATCGGTGAGAATCGGGCAACGGCTGGCTCTGAGAGGGCTTCTAGAACTGACGGCGTCGTGGCCTAGCCGCCGCCTCCCCTCCATCTTTATCCTTCCGTGGCGCGAAACGCAAGATTCAGTTCCAGCTCAGTGGGGCAAACGGCGGGTACTGTACTGTAACTTGTCAAGATGAGCCAAAGGAGGCGTGTTGGTGAGTGTGGTGGCGACTACGGCGGTATTCGTTGAAAGCCTTGCAAACAGTATCAAACCGAGCGGCGATGCACAGCTCACGTGGGATCAGCGATACATCCGCGAGTTGCCCGCTCCTTTGTTTACATGAACCCATGCTCTGCGTCGTGTAACCAAGGTATGTCACTGCAACAGCGACAGAATCTTTCCCCCCAGCTCAAAGCTTTCATCTCATGGCCAGGGCTTGTTAGTCCGACCCCAACCCCAGGCTTACCAGAAGCCCCCAACAGACAAGGATACGCTACCGCCTAACCCCGGATTTCACTGGGCTCGTCGCCCTGGATGATCTCATGCGCGCAGGGATCAGATTTTTTCCCTCTACAGGCCCTGGACAGTTGACCGGTAATTTTTTTACAGCACCAGCAGCGTAGCACTATTTGACACAGGCAGGGGACAGCAATAAATTGGAGGAGAAGAAACCGCTCCATCCATATCCCCTTGATTCATGTAGTTCCTATTTCGTGCATAGATCTACCAAGGATCTTGACTGAACGTACCCTTATTCGCTGAGACTATTTACAGTCCATGCAACGGGAAAAGTCTGACAGCCTGCGGGAGGGATCTGCAGGAATAAACCCAGTAGAAACCTTCCAGTTTTGGCCAGGACATGGGAGTGCGGCCCAAACAGACGGAGAGGCCGACGCCCAGCCGGCAACGGACTGTTCTTTGGGTAGATCTCTGTCATCTTCTAAGTTAGCTTGGCTCCTCAGGAGCTGGCCAATTAATGTGTGCAGCTGGAGAATTTGGATGAGCGAGCCAGTCTCTTTCACTACCTAGCTTGAGCCGTATGCTGCTGTACTGTAGTTTCATTCCTAGAAACTATAGTCTCTTGTATATACAGTATGTCCTTAAGAAGCCGAAGAACCTGTTTTTCAAGGTCTCGTGTGAAAGCACTGGCCCTGAGTTCATGAAATTAGCCGCGGACATAGCTCCTTGCGAAAACCCATCATTTCTCGTGAAAATGAGTCCTGATGCTAACAGAGCGTTGACGGATATTTGGTGGGGTGATAACCGATAAGGATAAAGTTTTTTTCCGAGTCAAACTGTCTGTCCTGGAGCTCTCGGGCAGGCCTGGTGAAGCATATTGGGAGCAAAAGAACATCACATAGACATTTCTCAAGAATCACAATTGGCTTTTCAGCATTGGCAAACCTTTGCTCTCAAATCTCAACCCTATAACCCCTGCGCGCAGAGCATCGTACAGCATGGCCCCTTCCCAGAAGCCAGCCCAGGTGGCATTCCGCATTCACTTCGTCTACCGCGTCTTCTTCCTCGTCCTGGAGCCCATCTCGGCCCTCGTCGGCGCCTTTTACAGCCACTTTCGCCAGGAGGCGTACCTCAACCTGCTCAACACCGCCTCGGCGCCCTCTCTGGGCGCGGTCGCGCCGCGGGCTACCTCGGTCGCCATGTCGCAGCTCGCCAACATGTACCTCTTCTTCGCGCTCAACGAGGCGCTCGTGCTGCGGTCGACGGCAGACCTGCGCGTCTGGCGCACCGTACTGTTTGTGCTCCTGCTCGCGGACGTGGGACACTTGTACTCGATGAGGGAGCTCGGGACGAGCATTTACTGGGATGCCGCGGGGTGGAACGTCAGTGACCTGGGCAACGTGCCGTGGGTTTATTTCGGCATGGCGATGAGGTTGTCGTTTTTGGCGGGGTTTGGGCTGGGCGAGTCTCGGGCTCTGAAGAAGAAGGAATGGAAGAACCAGTGAGGCATGTTGCGTAGCTGTGAAGGATGTGGATAGGTAGCTATTTGCATGTCAACTGGTTGGAATTGTGCCTTGTCACTCGGTGTGTTCTTGCTTGTCGAGCTAATACCCAAAATCGGGCTCGCGATGTTTTGGCACGAAGGGCGAGCAGTCTCGAAGCTGTGAAACCCAAGGGGCCTTTGTGAAGACCTCAAGATCGAAAACAAACCATCATGATGCGGTTCCGCTCGCGAAAAAGGATGCCCCCATTTAGGACGAGCGGAACCAGAAGCGCAGCTTCACGCAGGCCCATTTCAATCATCATGGCTCAACTTGTGGCTCTCACCATCATGCCACCCCCCACGGGGCCCTTGGTATGGTGGAGGAACCGGCCTCCGTCGGACCAGTCTTTCCCACGATAATCCGGCCGCCACCGTGCTCCATCTCCAAGCTCTGGTGGGGAGAAGTGCGGACCAGACGACTCATGATGGAGCCCTCATGAGGCCGCTCGCCCTATCGCGTGCCTCTGCGGTTGCGGGAGACTTGGAGCTGTTGCGGGATGGAGAACGAAGCGCATACGCCGAAGACAAAAGCTGGGCAACCCCCACTCCCGCAACCGCAAAAGTAGAGCCCGCCTTGACCTCCCCCAAAGGTCGCCCAGTCTGTTAGTGCCAACGAGTGCCGATCCGTTGGATGAGGGGCAGAATGCGACCCCTCACCTCCTCGTGGGCAATTATCGCAACGACAGGTGGGAACCGTTCGAGTGGGGGTTTGAGCGAGAGAGAAGTGGTTTATAAAGAAACCTGGTCAGCGCCGCAATTGACTTGTCGTTGTTGCTTTTGTCTTGCTTCTTCCTTCTTCCTTGTCCGTCCAAATAATCTTTCTCGAGCTGTTGTCGAGTTACTGTTGAGAGACTCATCAATTCATCTTGCCTCATACCACCACCCCCACCATCATCATGTCTGTCCCCGACAAGTTCCAGGGCTTCCAGTCGCCCAGCGCCGACCGGTGGCTCGAATTCGAGAAGAACACGTGGGAGCCTCGTCCCTTTGGCGACTACGACGTCGACGTCAAGGTCGATTGCTGCGGTGTCTGCGCCAGTGACCGCCACACCATCAGCGGTGAATGGGGTGACTGCCCTTACCCTCTCGCTGTTGGACACGAGGTTGTCGGCAAGGTCCTTCGCGTTGGCTCAAAGGTGACGCTGGCCAAGGTCGGTGACCGTGTCGGCGCAGGTGCTCAGGTCTACTCGTGCCGTGACTGTCGTCAGTGCAAAAATGACAACGAGACGTACTGCAAGGACCAGATCGACGCTTACGGTGCGCCTTATCTCGATACTGGATACACCACTCAGGGTGGTTACTCTTCTCACACTCGTGTGAACGAGTACTGGTAAGCTCAGAAGCCCTCCCGAACCTGCAGCCTCAGTTAGCATTGGGCTCTGTGAAAGTGGCATTGACTGACATGCAATCCTTACAGGGTGTACCCCATCCCCGAAGCCATCCCTAGTGCTCAGGCCGCTCCCATGCTCTGCGCCGGCATCACCGTCTACAGCCCCCTCAAGCGTCTCGGTGCCGGCCCCGGCAAGAAGGTCGGCATCGTCGGCATCGGAGGACTCGGCCACTACGGCATCATGTTCGCCAAGGCCCTCGGCGCCGAGGTCTGGGCCATCTCCCGCTCCCGAGCCAAGGAGGAGGATGCCCGCAAGATGGGTGCCGATGGCTTCCTTGCCACCGGCGAGAAGAACTGGACCGAGGGCCACAAGATGACCTTTGACATCATCATCAACACCGCCACTTCCTTTGACGGCTTCGCTCTGAGCGAGTACCTGAGCCTGCTCGACATCCACGGCCACTGGAACTCGGTCGGCCTGCCCGGCGGCGACGGCATGACTGTCCGCAACCAGGACTTCATCACCAACGGCTGCTACATCGGCACGTCGCACCTGGGCAGCCGACGCGAGATGCTCGAGATGCTGGACCTGGCGGCCGAGAAGGGCATCAAGTCGTGGATTGAGGAGATCCCCATCTCCAAGGAGGGTCTGCAGCAGGCCATGGACAACCTCAAGACGAGCAAGGTCCGCTACCGATCATGCATGGTCAACTACGACCAGGCCTTTGATGCTTGAGCGGTGGGTGTTTTTTACAGGGGAAAATGATGATAATAAAAGAGCGCAGTTAAGTTGTTTGTTGTTGGGTGAAAGCCTTTTGGATCTGGAACATGTTTAATGGTGGAGCAAAGATGGATGCTCCTCCGCGCAGGGACAGTGACACCTTGATGGGTTCACAAAAGATGACGACTTTGTCTGTAGAATTGCGTCTGACGCACAATTGTCTCGAATAAAAGGATGAACAAAATTCATGATAACCTGCAACTTGATTCAGAAATGACGATGGATTTTGCCGATTATGCTCCTCTGAATGCTGGCTGACTGCTCTAATAGCGCCAAGACTGCGTCAGCTTCTCACATCTTGCAAGCTGTTTAGACTAAAATAAGTCATTGTTTTACTTGTTACTGCTACAACAAACTCGAACCGCAACATGCCATGTCTGAAAGTGCTTATGGCAAGCCTGCAGGACGCCTTGAGTTTATTTTAAACCTGGAAGCTATTTTGCGAAATCGGCATGTTCCTCACAGCTCTCCATCCGTCTTCCCCATCTCGAGCCCACCCACGCCGTTCCCCAAATCGGCAGCCCCAGGTCAAACGCCTCCGCCGCTATCCTCAATCCTGCTCGCCGATTCATAATTACCCCAGCGCCCGTTCTTTAACAAGCAATCCAGCGAATGCCTTTCCGCCTTTGTTCTCTGGTGGGTGACTCAAGCTTATTACTGGCCCCATTTGCAAGCCAGTCTGCACACCTTTAGCCTTTTTGAGTTCGCCGAAGAGCGCAACTTGACATTACAAATCTGGAGGATGGTGGGGAGTAATGACATCTCGTTGAGTCACAGCTGTCAAGAAGACGAGATGGCTCTTGAGGCGAGATGGCTTTAAGATCACGCTGGCTGCCGTCTTTTGAGGTGTTTTGTGTGAATAACCTCAATCATCAATAACACACAATACATCAACTTGCCCCCAACCACTGCACACCTTCACACAAGCACTCCGCCTCTTAGCAGCCAATCGGTCGGTACTTCACCACGCCAGGCTCCATGTCAGTCACTGCCAACATCAACCTCACATACGCCATGACTGACAACACAACTAGGGGCCCATTACCAGCGGCGCCAGCGGCTGCATCCTTGCCAGCCGACAACGGCAGCTCAGGCAATTCTTCGTCCCTGCTGTGTCTCAGCCTTCGGTTTCGCCGTCTTTGCAGCAAAGCCGAGATCACCTCTGTCGGCATCTCCCCCTCCGCCTCGGCAGTCTTTGCCATCTACATGGCGGCCCAGACCTCCCAATCCTGGATCGACGTCTTCGACATACAGACTCAACGCAGCTACTCCAAGACAAGCGGCTCTCACGCCGCCTTTGCTCCGCAGGGTCCCCGACTGGCCACTATTCGCAACTGGACCGTCCAGGTCGCAGGAGGAGTCGATTTTCACCACTCCAGCACCATTCTCCTCAGAGACTTCTCAACTGGCAAGACAGTCGCGGAAATCAAGGGCATCGAGAGTGCGCCGCTCGCTTGGAGCCGCGATGGCAAAGTCCTAGCCGTTGGAGAGGCCAAGAACCGCATCGGTATTTGGAACGTCAAGAACGGGACGCGAATCGGCAGGGTTCTGAGCCACATCGACACCGTGACTCACTCTGCTTTCATGCCAGACCACAGCCTTGTCACGGCTTCCCGCGATGGAACTTTGCGCATCACGAATCCTCAGACCTGCAAGACGCTGCGCCGTCTGGAGATTGACGGATCAACCAACTCGCGAGCCCTAGCCGTTAGCACCGACGGCCAGCGCATCGTGTCAGTCTGGGGAGCCAGCGTACACATCTGGATGCCCTTGGCCAACGACTTGACTTCGTACAACCTAAACGCAGTTCGTCGATTCGAGGGCTGGCCGCTCGCTATTTCGCCGGACTGTCGATACATGGTCTGCCGAACCGAAGATGGATTCGACATCATGGATGTTGCCGCGGGAACAATAATATATGAGAAGATCAAGGATGAATTGGTCACTTCGGCTGCTTTTTCGGAGGATGGGAAGATTCTGGTGCTCGGTAGGATGGATGGCGTTGTGGAGGTCTGGGATGTTTCTGATAAACGGGCATGAAAAGCTAAATGATACCCAGTAGATAACCTTGCTTTTAACTTGTATCACTACTGCAGCGTTTGGTCTTTGGTATTGTTTGGGAGGAGGTCTGAATAGACGGCGTTGCGTATATACCCTAGTGCGAAGCTTGAAGCTGAAGGATGGCGACATGGAATGTATCATTTCCTAGTTTTATATCACTTAATAATTATACTCGAGCCTAATAAGTCTGTCCCAAACTGATATTGTGGCTCCATGTGCGCTTATGTCTTGTGTGTGAGCACTAGACGGTTCAGGCGAAATGTTAATGAGAAAGCACAGACGACTCACCACATGCTTGTACCTCAGGTTAACTTGCCTATTGATGATCGTTATATACAAGTACTCACAAGCCCTCTACTTTACTTAAGTGATTCAGACATCGCTCATTCTGTGGGCACTGCTATTCACCGTATGTTGATCTCTGGGTGTTCGCATATAAGCCCCTAGGTGGAGGTTCTAGGAGGTCTGTCAAGCTTCTCGGGAACCACACACCACATCTACCCTTTGAACTGAGACTAAACTGTGTTAACTGCTCGTCTCTCCAATTGGACATAGTTTGACAAGTCGGATACCTACCGTCATCATGGGTCTACAGCATCTCCAATCCGAGCTCATTCTCCAAATCTGCGAGAACCTCTGCCAGCACTGCTTGGAGAAGCATACCAACCCTCCCCAGAAAAAGTTCTGGAACAGAGATCCCGATGGCATCAAATCCCGCATTGGCCTTCTTGGACTTTCCCGGGCGTGCAAGCGGGTAGGGGGCATTGCACAAGGCTTTCTCTACCATCATCTCGGTTTCCTCGAGCGCAGTCGTTTCGCTCCCTATTACTTCTGCAGAACCATCTCTGCCCGTCCAGATCTCGCAAACCAGATACGGACCCTTCGCTTTTCCCACATCCCCCATAGAATGCCGTACACCGCAGAGTCGGAGCGCTGGCTCGCGAACCTGATCGATAGGTTTCAACAACTTCAGCTCCCTCCGCTTCTTCACATTCCCGGACACACAGCTGACAACTTAGGTTCTCACAACCTTAAGGACCTTTTTGGGCCTTTGATTCTGCTCCAAGCGCCTCGACTCGAGCACCTGTACGTCACCAGCAACAATGAGTGGTCGGTCTTCAACACGATGAACCAGCAGGCTGTACTCCGTCATGGTTCTTTGCCTAGGGGCGTGAAAACACTCTCGATCGAATTGTTTGGGCGCATTTACATCGATGCTGGCGTACACGGCGAGCTCGATATCTCTCAAGCTAGAATCGGAGGTTTCATCTCGGCTTTCAGCAAGCTCTCTTCCTTGTGTCTTCACAGCCCAATGGGCTCGTCCATTACCTCCACGACACCACTCGACAGCGTACGGCTTCTCAGACTTACTGACGCTGCACTTACCAAACAGCAATTATCCGCTCTCGTACAAACGACCAGATATATCGAAGAGTTTGGCTACCACCAGCCACTGGCCCATGGCCCTGGCCTTGAGAATGCGGTGTCCTCTCAGGATATCTTCGAGGTTCTTCGCTCAAGAAACAAATCGCTTCGCAAGTTCGTCTTGCAAATCGGCCATAGAAATGTGCCGTTGACGTCAGCCCGCCATTTGTCGGAATTGCGAGAGCTAAAGCTGAACGGGGATGCATTCTGCGACCTTTTCAACCTCGTCCACAACGGTGAGGAGCTTGAAGAAGACGCCTTGCTAGACGTCTTTCCACCGTCCATCCACACTCTTAATCTTGTGATTGGCGGGCTAGGCCTTGATGCCATCAGAGAAGCTCTCGTCAAGTACATGGACACTACCTACAGGAGCTCACCACATGAACAGGAATTGAAACGCATCGTGATCTTAATCAAACCCAAGGAAACATTTTTCGAACCCAGCTCGTTGAGAAGGACAACTGATCAAATAGTCAGGTGGTTCCAGGTCTTCTTTCTCATTAGGTGCCAACGATGGCTTCAAAATGGTACTGTTGAGATCAAGGTAAGCCATGAAAGTTGGTACCAGCTAGAAGAATAGAATGCATCTTGAGCACGTTTGCGTCAGCGAAGTCGCGACAGACTAGAGCCGGAAGGTCTTAGGACACCGGCATCAGATAAAGGCTTTTGATGAAACAAAGTGCTCCATTCTCCGCTGCAGGCATGCATGAACTTGATACGGAGTTTATGGTACAGTTATATATGTGAACAAGTACGCGTATCAAAGGCAATTTCGTCCAAGCTATCGATGTACCCGCGATGCACTATCAGAAAAGGGGAGAGGGGATTCATATTGGTAGAAGTCTTATCCTCAATCAACCAAATAAACAAGCCTTGCTTCTTAGATTTATTCACCATCGCATACGATCTATTGATCTACATCGATTCCTCCTCGGACCAATGCCTTCGCCGAGTGAGGTGGGCTTCTTTCCTAATCTGGTAATATCTGCTGAGCGAGCCACTACCTTTTATCGGGTCGAATGTGATTTTACCAGCATCTCAAAACGACTATGGACCATAATTATGAAGCTCATGGAGTATCAATTAGATGGCTACATACGGAGGCTAAACTAACAGGAGTCGCTTAAACTCTCTGATCTCTTCCTGCCTTTCCAGCTTCACGTCAGAGCAGATCTATTAATTATACTGAGAAGTGTTTTGTGGCTTGCTCGAGTAAAGCTATCGAACGCATCTCCGGCGTAACCCTTGATAGCGCCAGCACCGTACAATTCCAACTCTAGAGGGATACCGACGAAATGTGGAAATCCTCCTGGTCAATCGTATCCGCTTGACAAAGTACTACGTATTAATAGCCGGATGTATATAAGTACGCTGTTGAATTGTTAAGTACTTGGCCATCCTTCATCCAGTTAATCGAGTAAGGCAAACGTCCAGGTCAGCGATGCATAGCAACGCAAAGTTAGTCTCCAGTGCTTCAGTAACAACTATTGATTCGATTCTTGAAAACTCTCCAGGATATACGATATCCTGCTGAAATGTCCGCTCAGTATTGTGACATAGCTGCACAGTGTTTCTTTTCCGCCCTTATCTACATAAAAGCCTCCAGTCTCCCTAGGTGAGTCGAATACCCTAGACCAACCACACGACCTAGTTTACTTCACAACAGTTCGAGCATTCACCACGGGACAGAATACCAGCGCCGGTAGACAAGAAGAAAGCTTCGTATTGCTTTCTGATAATCATGTTTCCGACGCGTACCTCTGGCACACTTAGTGTTACAGGAGAGTCAAACGTCATGGACACATTCCATGTCCATGTCCGCTGAAGGCTCGAGCTGCAATTGATACGGTTGTGGTGCAAGTGAACAAGCGACCAGATTAGTTTCTTTGTATTGGGGTCATATGTTTCATCATCGAATCTATTCGTGATCCAATCTTGCAAAAATGCCAAAGGGGTATGATGAACGGAATGCTCGCAATCAATCAAAAAATGACTGGCATAGGCGGGTGAACCCAGTCAGATCCGCCTTTTCCCGTACTCCTGTCTTGGTATGCAATCCTTCAACATTCCAACAACCATGTCGCCACAAATGCTGCACTCGAGTCTCTTCACCCAGGTAACCATCCGTAGTCCTGGTGGCCCATAAATCACAACGCTGCCCACTCCTTCCTACCGTTCCGTTCTTCTTTCTGAACACGTTGGTGCCGTCTGACCCAAAACCTATATGCCAGCAATCATCAGCTGGCCCAGCCCAGCATCTCAAGAGCCCCCCGAGCCTCCGCCGCGGGCATACTGCTGACGCCTAGCTGTCTGACTTGGGTCCCGCGCCTTAGGCGTTGCAGCCCGACTGATACCTTCCAACTCTCCGACTCATCAACGACGAAAAGGTAACGTTTGCCTTCTTGGTCTCGAACAGTGGCCCGTAGTAGGTGCAGGCCCTTAGATTTCCACTCTCCAGTCTGGCCAGTCGAAGATGGGATGTTAGTATTTCGGAAAGTTCGATCGCATAATCCAAGACGACAACAACTTTTGCACGCGCGCAACATCTCGGTCAAGTACACATCGGCTTCGTCGCCAGTGAGGACCTTGGCGGCACCGCCATCGCGGACTCGAGAAGCGGCCAATTTGGAAAGCAAGGGGTTCGTTTTCGGGCCGGGGGCAGGGGAGGAAGAAGAAGACGACAAATTCAAGCAATGCGGGGGACACCATACCTCGACTTGTTTCAGCGTCCAGGCCTTTACGTCCCATTCCCGCTGGGGTACACTTCGGACATCGTCATCGATAAATAGACCTTCGGTTGTGATCCGGAGGATGAGCCCGTCGGTTACGGTCCCAACGCCCGAGATGAGCTGGCTCGCCGGCGTTTTGGAGTACTGATTCATAAATAGATAAACGCCCGAGATGACAATCTTGTCAGGATCCTTGGTCGAATAGGGACCGCTGCGCATCGAAGGCGGCGGCGAGGTCCGGGATGTGGTCTGGGAAGCACCCCATGATGATTCGGACCCAATCGACGACACCGACTTCTTGCGCTGAGGCTGCTTGGCTTTGTCATACGGCCGGTAAGAGTTCTCTGTGCTCACGCCGGACTTGCCAGTGGTCGAAGCAGCCGGCTTTCTCTGAGCAGAAGCAGCTGAGCCGGGAGGAGGCTTTTTGGACGCCGAGGATGAGGTGGTCGATGCCGCAGGAACTGGTGGCCGACCGTTGGGCCACATACTGGTCCTCTCGCCAACCCCTGTGTAGGCGTAGCTGGTGCCTTTTCGGGACGAAGCGGAATTATCTTCGGTCTTTGGCTTGTCTTTGTCAAGCTCTCTCTGTTTCCGTTGCTCTTCTCGAAGTTTTGCCTCGTCGGCTTCCTTCTTTCTCTGAGCTTCGCGTTCCGCTGCATATTTTTTCCTTCTAGCTTCGCGCTCTTCAGCTTCCTTCTTCTTACGCTCTTCTGCTTCTCGGGCTTCTTTTTGTCTTTGGGCTTCCCGTTCACGGGCCTCCTTGGCCTCTTTCTCGAGCCTTTCCCGCTCTTTTCTTTCATGCTCTAGCTTCTCGGCTAGCTCTTTCGCCCGTTGCTCAGCTTCAAGGCGCTCCTTGCGGTCTCTGACTTCGCGTTCTTTCCGCTCACGCTCCTTTTCCCTTTCTTGACGTTCCTTGGCATCCTTGGCCCGTAGTTCGGCAAGTCTCCTTGCTGCATCTTCCCGTCGTTTTTGCTCTGCCTCCTTGGCCTTGCGCTCCTCCTCCCGCTTCTTCATTTCTTCCCGAGCCTTTTCCCATGACCCTTTCTGCTTAGAGGTATCAGCTTTTCCAGCCCTGGCAGCCGGTGAAGGTTCAGGTTGTGGTCGGGGTTTGGGAGGAGGAGTTTCCGGTCGAGCTTTTGGCGAGGGAGATCGTGGTCGAGGCTTCGGCTTTGGAGGTGTTTCGGGAGGCGTCTGCGGCGGTGGCGGTCGAGCCTGAGGTGGTGGTCGAGGGGGCGGTTGAGACTCTGGTTGTGGTGGTGGTTGAGGCTCGTGTTGAGGGGGATGTGGTGGCGGGTCTGAATGGGGCGACCCCTGCCAGGACGCCTTGGGACCATCATGCTGAGGTGGTGGTCGAGGAGGAGGATTGTTGTGAGGAGATGAAGAGGGTCCACCGCCATGAGGAGGAGGGGGGGGAGAGCCTGCATTGGTTGACCTGAAGCTTGACCCCCATCCTCCAGAACTCGAACTGCCACTGCCAGGGCTGTCTGAGCCGGTGCCAGGGAAACCTTTGTCTTGATGTTGGATCCGGCCCAAGCTCCATGCACCGAAGCCCACACCAATGATCAGCATGGTGATGGCCATATTCCCAAGACCGTGGAAGCCTTCCCACCATGTGCGGAAGGCAGGGGCCATAGTTTGGCACAGAACAACGATGATAAGGGCTGACGCGAACCCAGCTGCAAAGCTGTTGATATTAGGTTGCAAGGATGGTAGGTATAAGAAACCGCCGCCGGAGGAGTGTTCGGGAATGACGAAGATGTCATATTTGCCCGGAGGCAAGCCGGCCCCCTTAGGCACTCCGCCATGAGGCGGAGGCGGAGGCGGCGCGCTCATCGTTGACGGTCGGCTTCAGCTGTGTGTTTCTCAGGATGATCTCCTTGGGTCCGTGGGGGCGCGGATATTTGTAAATGTTGGCGGAAGCGCTCGACTATGGGGACCTTGAAGGAGCCATCAAGGCTGTGATGACGTGGGCGATACTACCACTAGGTCAGTTTCATGTTGTACGGCTCCCCAAATTGACAAAGAAAGGAATCAATCTCCCGTGGTCGGGCTCGGGGCGTGGACCAGGAGTTTGAGGTTGGACAGACTCACGCAAGACAGAGACTGGAAAACGAGGATGGGAGCTAACGCCAGGCTCCTGAGCCAAAAGATTGTTGCAAAATGTACAAGACAAACAGCAACAACACAGAAGCGACCGCTCGCGATGCTAAAATGACGACGCTCAGCTGGTGCAATCACCGCGAGGAAGGGTTAGTAAGAACAGGCGAGGCGAGAATCCAGGGTGTCGAGAGAGGAGGAACAGCTGAGAGACGGAGAGGGCGAGAGGGTTCAGGAGCAGACGAGTAAGAAAAATAGGCGCGGCGTTTGTGGTGGAGATGATGGGGAGGGCGGAGGCGGAGGCAGTGGCAGACAAGGTCGAGGGTCGAAGTGACGAGGGCAAGAGCAAGGAAGAGGAAGGCAAGACTGACGGACAACGACGGCAACGACAGGCGATGGCCAGTCGGTGCAGTAGCCACCGGGGCCTGGGCAAGCAACTGAGCTAAGGTCGAAGCGTGGGTGCAGACCAGGAGGAAAAGATTGTTTACTTTCGGGCGCTTTGGGCAAGGCTCGGCCGCGGGCGGGACGGGGCCAGTGTGGGTGGGTTGAAGGGTGGAACCAAGCGGCCGGGAGGCAGGTACTTTGCAGGAACCTTCAGCGCCGGGAGCTTCGACGGTACAGGAGCTTCCAGCGCCTCTCAGGGCTCCGCAGCCTCCTGTCCCCCAAAAGTCCTCCAACTGCCAACCTGCAGGACGCCTGCGCTAACGCGTGTTGCTTCCGGGGCCCCTAAGCAAGTCCGCTAAAGGTGATGTGGAGCTCCCCTCCAGCGCCCATCTTCTGGACCGACATCCACTCCAAGTCACTCACTGGTGCATTTTGACTGGTGAATGGCGCCAAACCCAGCTCATCCTGGAGCTCTCGCACCTATCAACCCAGGTGAGACAGGGGTCCGGGATCCAATGCCGTGGCCTTATGGTCTAGAAAGAAAGGTGGCTTCGGCTTTGTCTCGATGTTCTTGTGTATGAGCTGAGGTAGGATTTTCATGGTGGCACGATGTTGGTCGCTGTCGACTATGGCCTGAGTCAAATTGAGGACAATGTGTGGGGTGGCAGTTCAATGAAATGAGCGCAATCGTGCCAACTCGATCCTGTTCGCTGACGTGCAGGAATCCCATTGCCTATTGACTCACGACGTCCTTGTTTTCCGCTCCAAGATTACATTCGTAATACTGTAATCGGTCAGTTGGACCCGATCTCTGAGCCAAGAAGGCAATACGAGGACGATAGCCGAGTCTGGCGACTTTTGTTGATATGAATTGAAGATACGAAGTTGCTGCATTTGTCCCTGAGCCTCATCAACCCATCCATCGTCTTCTATCTCTTCTATTCCCTCTTCCATCGTGCGGTTCGTGTCCGTTCCCAATACCTCCCGCCGCCTCCCCATTTTTCAGAGTCGCAACCGTTTTCCTAACCTCGGACATTGTGTTTGGCTTTCATTTCCGTTCCAACACCAGGAAGCTATCGATTGCTGGGTTTCCCCTGCCTGTCGCTCCTCGGCCATACACTCTATCCAGCTTCTCTCCCTAGCATCTCCTTGTCAAAGTCACGCGCTATGCATCCTGCTTGAGCGTTGTTGAAACGCACTGACAGGACCCTGAGAACCAAAGACCAGACCAGACACAAGCGAGAACTGAGGGCAAATAAATCGCCGCCGTTGAGGATTCGTGGCTCGTTCGTGCGCTCGTACCCTCTCGTGAACCTTTGCAGTTTCCACTGATCTTCTTCTCCAACTGGTCCAAGCCCAACCGACTTGGTTTATCACCATCATCTTCCCCGCTTGCCGGTCTCGCAGATCACAAGTATAAGGGTTGGCTTCTCATGTCGGTCATCGACCCCCCGAAGCTGTATCCGTAGCCGAGCAGCTGATGGAGAACAATCCAATCCCGGCCCAACGCTGAGGCTCCGAATGTCCGGTTATCAAATTTCATGTTACATTCATTCTTCTGCTCTCTCCTCCAATCGTCCTCGACGCCCGTTCCCTGCTTTCTGGTCCAGGCGCGGCTTCACTCCTCTTCTATCCACCAATCTCGTCTTCATTCACAACTCCTTTGGTCTCAAGTGCTCCCTTACCCAGACGGTTCTCTGCCCAATGATGCTGAAACTCTATTGCGCGTTTCTCGCTACAGCCAGTTTTCCAGACCGGATTCCTTTCACAAGGATAAGATTACTTGTTGCCAGCAGCTTTGCCTAAGATGCTCGTTTGGGCAAACTTGGCTATGGTGCTTACTTTGACCACTTGGTTCTAGGTCTCACAGCCTAGTTAGTCTCTTTTTGCCCTTTCGGATTTTGCGTCGCTAGAAAGGAGTTTGGCGGTGATTTGACCGTGTCTGACGAAAGATGCTTTCGGGATAAATGACACTTCCGCCCTCAAACTGTGGACTGAGCCAACAGGCACAGAAAAGTTAAATGTTCTCCCTGACACGGTCGATTGCAACTCAAAGGGACTATCCCATCGTCTCATGTCTTCTCACAATTCGCATTGGTCATCATGCGTCCGCTGCTTCCGTGTCCAAGCTCGCCGCCAAGAAGTGGGTGGTTGCGATAATCTTACCGCTGAGGCCTTCACTCCACTCTCCCCTCCACGCCCAACCTTTTTCCAATGCATCTCCCAGCCTTCTCTGCCTCGCCCCAAAACCTATCACAGTAAGGGTGGGTGGTGTTCTTCTTGCGTGGCACAACAGTCCCCAATCGCTGCAGCAGAACTCTGCATGCGTCTGTTCAAATGTCAACCTAAGCCCAGCTTGGCATTCTACTCTCATGACATACAATAGTCGTGGTTGGGAGAGGCATACGCGCCCAGAACCATGTCCCGTCGCCTAGCAACCAGCGGAGGCAGGCTTGCTGATCGCCCAGTAATTAGCCCCCACTAAGCCTGACAGCACAAGCTCAAGAAGAAAAAGCAAAAGAGGAACAGGGGCGCTAAGACTTGAGCCGCCGAGGCGGCATCGGCTAGTGACGTAGCTGCGCCACCAAAACCTTCCATGGTGGTGTCTCCTTTGATTGAAGCTGCTTCGAGGGTTTCTTTTTTTGCAGTTTGAAATCGTCTCTGCATGTCTCTGTACCTGCGGGAACTGATTGCAGCTCTAACACCTCTAATAATTTTGACGAAGAAGTCATTTCTTCTCTCTCTTTTCACTACCTCGTACGAGACTTGAGACCCAGAGTCTACCGTTCAGCTTTCTCTCCTCGTTTACCCTGACGTGTCCACCTAAACTCGCCTTTGGTCTAGGTGACATGCATCGCCTCTCAAGTACCTCTAATGTACCACCGTAAACCCCGGCCCCATCCTTACCGACTAGCATGCAGCACGTGGAACGGTCCGGCGCGCTCTTGTTGTCCCTTTCCTGATTCCCGCAAAGCCGGGTGTCATGTATGGGAAGCAGGTTTCTGGGGAGTTGTTGTGTGACGACAGGACTATTAGTAGTAGGCAATGGCTTACCGCTAAGGTACCCGTTTGTCTATACAAAATGTCTCGGGGCGTGGTCGAAACTCGAGCTTCAGGGATGAGGCGAGCGGCTGTCTCTGGAGAATGGCCTCCTAGCGTCAAGAACGAGTGGCCCTCACCTGAGTAATTTTGCGAGACAAGGAACAAGGTATTATGCGTAACTTAGGCTTCCAGGTAACGTTCAACGGCGGTGCAGCCTTGATCTCCCAGACGGTAAACCGGGGTTTACCTTGCCCCTCCACGGAATTGTTTGCTGTGCAAGTCACGCAAGTGCCCAACTTCAATCCAAACTCTTGTGTCAAAATAATTTAACATATTAAAAGTCCGATTTCATACAATGCAAGACGCCCAGCATGATTATCAAACGCCAACATTCAAGCTTGCTTGCACCACGAGTACTGCGATGTCCGCAATCCACAAGAACCCACCAAATATTATCCTTACAGCCCATATCCACCAGGCCGCCACCTGAACCACGAACAACAAGATCCTCACCAGCAGCGCAAGGTACAGGAGTCACATCTTCTTGATGCGGTTGTTGGCCACCTTTAGCTTTGCCTCCACACGGGTGGAATCCTCGTCCAACCTATCCAGCATCTCAACTTGCCGTTCCACCTCATCGTGGATTTGCAAGCCCATTTCCTTTTGTCGCCGAATGATCGCCGCGAGTTGGTCGACTGCGAGGTCTTGGTTTGACATCTCCTCCCTTTGTAGCTGCAGCACTCCCTGATTATCCAGCTCGCGTGTCTTGTCCGTTTCTGGCAGAGGTGCACCCAGAACACGTCCAGCAGGTCTGCCGCCATGCAGAAGCTTAGCTTTGTCGGCCGTCGAAGGTTGGCCCTGACCAAAGCCCCCTCGTCCTGCAGTCGATGTAGAACTTGGCATGCTGTTGGATAGCCTGTCGAGGACTTCCCGTTCCATCCGTGCCTGTGATACCAGATCGCGACGGCGTCGTAGCTCGCCTTCACCAAGCCGTCCAGACTCTTGTATTCTCCGAAGTCCATCTGCCAGAGTCGCGATTAAGGTGCCGCTCCTCACCAAGACTCGTTTGGCCGCTGCTCCTGCCTCCGCCGCCGCCGTCGAGTTACCGTTGTCCAAGGCTGCGTCTCGCTTTGAAATACTTTGTCTAACCTCGTGAAGGTTTTGCTTCAGGTCTCTGTGGATATCTAGCCATGTACCTGGGTCCGCCGCGCCCGTCGCCGCACTCTTCACCATACCTCCGGCCGAGACGGCCGAGTTTGTGGTGCTCGAACTCGGTAGGTTCAAGAATGTTCTCCAAGCCGATGTGTCGCGCCATCTTCGATCGGGTGACTCTGCGATCCCGCGCAGATACTTCTCCAGACCCGTTTGGCGCTCGCGAGTCAAGTCGAGCGAATTGACAGTTGACTTAAGCCAGTGTTTTCCGGGCAGAGGCTCTGGCGGAGGAGCGCCAACCTGCTGGACGAGGGTCTGGTTAAGGGTGGCGAAGTCGGAGTAGCGTTTCTGGACGACAAAGGAGCGGAGGGGAAGTCGGAGCGTGATGTTGTATAGAGTGTATGGCTTTTTCGAGCCTTCATCGGACGTGCTCGTAGATGGAATCGCGATCTCGGGCGGCGGCGCCATGTTGAAGCTTTGGTGTATCTACTGCCCTCCCACTTCAGTTCGTAAGCAGATGGTGGTTTGCAATGGATCGTCTTGATCGCGCGCAGATTTTGAAGGTATTTGGGTTATCTTTCTAGAGAAATGATGGCACGACGGGCGCCTAATTGAGATGGAACGTAGAATTCAGGGCACGAGAGATGGTGAATGTGGCATGGTCATGGTGTTTTCAGAAGAGCTGCCCGCCACAATAACAACAGGTCGGGTGCCTGACGTAGGTGTGGATCCATATTCGTACGGTGAGAACTCTCATGTTTAGCGCGCTATGCAAGCTCTGTAAACTGGCTTTTGTAAGGGTCACGGTGCCAACAATCGAGTGCACTTGACTCCGGCATGCGCCTCTAGCACAGTATACACACTGTCCACCTGCGTGCGTGCCATTTGTTTGCGTGAACCGAAGATCATGGGGAAGCCTTCACGGCGCCGCTAGTAAGGTAGGTAGTTTAAAGTTGCGAATACCTAGTTACTAGTAGGCAAATCATACCAAAGGTATATTCCTGAAAGCAGTCGAATAATAGCCGGGCTGCCTCAAGAATGTTTGCTTGCACAAGTATATGATATCCTATTGAGGGACGCCACGCTCGGCCGGTACTGCTTGATAACGAGGGAGGACAGTCTCAAGTCTTCAATTTTGCTGCTCATCATGAACGCCATATGCAAGCCGAAATGAGTAGCTCACGAAGAGTAAGTTGGAAGTCAGGCAAACCATACTAGTAGGCAAATGCCTCTGAGTTTTTCCCAGGTAGGATTGAAGTGTTGACTTTCGTGAGCGTGAGCGATAGTGCATACTGACGGGCATGTCAGATGCAGACGCATTGATCTTGCATCACAACAAGACCAATTGCTGTCGGCTTAACACGGTCTCATTCACCTCTTAGATTTAGATAATATACCGAGTTTCATTATCTTTCGGGTACATATCTTTCTTTTTCACAGCTTAGTTCTTGAAGTTGCATTGATACGTCCTAATGTAAGCGTAGGCGCTTATTCGTCGAAAGCCCATGGATAAGTATCGGTGTAGTTGCGGTTGGGGTCTTTGATGTTGGAGAGACAAAAGAAACAAGTTGCAGTACGTGTGCACGTAAGAGGCAAGAAATACGGAGCAAAGGCAGGCCGCGATTCATTAGCAAGCGACAACAGGAAGAGACAAATCAGAGGCTCACTCTCCCACTTGGTCTAGTAGATCACTGCTGACCAGGTACGGCATGACTAAGAAAGGTCATGCATGATAAGAGACTGCCACGATTCTCGTGAGATATCATTAGCATAGTATTTCGGCGGAGCAAAATTAGGAGGGTAGTTCCCCCAACGTGCACGTCAGCACTTGGCTTCGCCTTGGGATGCGCCAAGTCATTCATTTTAAACACAAATCTGCAATAAGGCAAATATGAAGGAATTCGATGTGTATGTACTGGAACCCTCTTAGCTTTTCGGCAATTTAATCCGAGATATCGTAGTCGCATTGACGAGCTGTTGGTCCACCATTCCTTGTTAATCGTCTTGTTTTCAAGATCAGCCATGTATCTTGGCGCTGAATACTCTCCACCTCAGCAACACATACGAGTTGTATTGAGTATCCAAGAGACACTCATATACCCCTTGGAAAATCTGTCAGCAGACGAGTCCATGAACTCCCACTATAACACTGGCCAGGCAGGTTAAGCTAGCAAGCCCGATTGTCTGATTGCAGCCGAAATGTATCAGATGAGGCCTACTTGGAAAATACAAGTTAGGCACTGAGCTTTGTATGGTCCTGAATATTACACGCTGTGCATGAACACGAAGGATGCCTTCGGCAGTCTTGCGCAATCATTCCGCCAACAGCACCCCGGCGAGGAGGTTGCCGATGGTGCTGATGAGGGACATTAAGGTAATGAAGTCTAATGAAAGCTCAGATTGTAATTGTAGCTTTACGACAGCCTTGTTGTTGGGGCTTATTGAAGAGTAGATATCGCTGCCTGTTCAAGTTAATTTGAGTTGCTCGATTTTTCTGCTCCCAGTTCGAGCGTTCTGCTGTGAATACTACCTCTTCTAGAAGTTCTTTCTTCTATAGGGGATTCAAAATTTACTTACATAGACTCAGTCCTGGAATATGAAGCATGATTGACTTCATATAGGCTCAATGGGCTTAACCAAGAAGGACAGACGAGGTGAAATCTTGGGGAGTTTTACACATGCCCTGTCTCCCGGGCTTGAACCCTACCACCCGTAGTTCAGGTCAGAATGTCTCGGACTCGAGAACTATTCGTGCATTGAGAGTAGACCTATGACCCATTCATGAAGGCGGGTGAGGCTATGTCAACTACAGTGTTTACTCAACTCTTGGCAACGTTATGCATACAGCGAAGTCTGCGCCGGGGGGGTTGACGCGGCGAGCCAGTTCAAAAGATCTCGGTTGAACTTGTATGAGAAACTTCCTGGAAGACACACAGAATTGACGTTGGCATGGGGTTAGCGGAGGCACAGGCAGTCACATTGAGCGGATCGTGACTGGTCGATGGAATCCTTCATCATACCTTAGAGCTCTTGGGCTGGCTTTGCCTTTTGCCTTCAAGCCACGGCGACGGCCCGACCCGCTCCCGTCCTCTCGAAATCGTTCTTTGTACATGACACAGAAGGTCGAGTTTCTAACAAGATCAAGTTTTTGTACTTATTGTCCGGGTTCAATTCATAACCGAGGACAAGCAAGGAGAAAAGATTCGCTCTAGTGCCAATCATTGCCATATACTGGCGCAACGTAGTCCTTTCCCAAAAGTACGAGGCCTCAACTCCAAGTCCATGCCCGTTTTGCCTCCTGCTCTAGAAATAAGATTCGGCAGCCCCAGCTCAGTCATGGTCGCGTTCATTACATGCTCAATCAGCTTCAGAAAGTCTCCTGATCATCCAGGCCCTCGCCCTCTGCAGGGATCTCGAACCCTTCCTCTGTCGAGTAGAGGATGGTCTGGATTGACTTGATGAGACCGTCCTCTTGCTTCTCCAACTCAGGATCTTCATCGACAGCTTGCTGGATCAAAAGCTCAATGTCGCGGAGCTTGCTGAAGTAAAAGTCACGCTCCCGCTCAAGTCCGACAACAGTCTCCTTGAGGGTAGAGTTCTCTTGCTGAAGAGCTGCGGTAGCGGGACCAGCGGCCTTGGCAACACGGGGGCCGCCGCTGGGAGTGCTACCTCCTCGACGAGCGGTAGCAGAAGCAGTTGGTCGGGCAGCTGCGGCGCCGGCAGGAGGCATGGCGCCACCCTTTCGTCGGGCGACGGCATCATACTCGTGGTCGGGGAAGTTCAGATCCCAGAATCGCTTGGTCCACTGCAGAAATTCGAGATTGTCCTGCATCTTACATTTGACGAGGGCTGAGACAGGGATGGGCTTGTCGATCTGGTGCTTTGTGAAGCAGTCTAAGAAGGTATTAGATCTGCGCTGTCCGTGGAGCCGCGAGGGGCGAAGGTGAACATACTCTGAAGGACCTTGAAATTTTGAATGTATAGATACTCGGAGTTCACGTTGAACTTGACCTTTGACATCGGCACATCCATGTAGATGCTATCAAAGACCTGGCAGAGGGCGGCTCTGAGGAGAGAGTTAGCATGACTGGTAGTTTAGAGCATAGTTTCCAGGACGGTGCTGTGCAACTGCATAGTGACACGCTCGGGACGTGGCCATAGCACCGATCGCGGGGTCACGGCTCTGTTGCCTTGACCTGTGTGGTGATGGTGGCATGGTGCAACCCAGCGCAACGAGGGGGCGGGGCAGACGTGAACTTACCCAGTACCACATTGCTCGACCTTTGTGATGTTGAGCGAAAGGAGGCTGTTCAGCCAGGAAACGAGTTCTTGCCTAGGGCAGGGTGGGTCAGTACGAGCCGTCAATCACCGCCAGGCGTGGCAGCTCCGAGGGCATCACGACCAACCTTGACTCGCCCATCTTGAACTGATTGTTTTCGGGATGTGTTTGTTATACTCGTAGGGAGGAAACGGAGCGAAGTCGGACCGTACGTAGTTGTTTGTTGGGTAGAGCAGCGGATCTCGTCGAGCGTCGTTGTCAAAAGGGAGTAGGTAGATCGCAAGGTAGCGCACGAGGAGCGGAAGGAGGGAGATTGTGTTGTCGGGATGGAGAGAAATTAAAAGCATCAGCCTTCGCGCTGTTTCCAGAACAGTTGGCGGCGAGCCCATTTGCCAGTCGCCCAATCAACCAGGTCGCTGGTAGTGGGGGGTACCCGGGGGAACCGCGCGCTTTGCTTGTGTTTTGGCTGTGTGTTGGTCTGTCCAAGTGGTACCGACACGTACTGCGACCGTAAACAGGCGGAGACCCCTCCAGAACCCCCCTCTTCCCCTGGAGCTGGTTGACGTTGGGCTGGCCTTCCAGTGAGGTCACGTGGCACAAATCACTGTTTCCAGCGCTCTCCCAATTCGCCCAATGCGTCGAGCTTTTCACCGCCAATTTTTTGGAAAATCGGCAGAAAAAAAAGTTAGAGATTTGCTACAGCAAGGGTGCCCCACTGGCTCAAGTCGCATCTTTAAATCTTCATCTCTGTAGGAAGACTCTCGCCGTTCGACTCGATCACGATGGCGCCCTCACAAAAGCGAAAGCCAATTGAAGATGACTTCATCCACACCATTGACGATGATGCCGAGCTGCCAGTCGAGGAAGAAGAGGTCTCCGCGCAGCCTCCCAAGAAGAAGGCTAAGACAACCAAGCCCGACAAGAAGTCGAAGCGAGCTGCCACCCCCGACGACGAAGAGGAGGATGTCGCTGAAGGCATTTGGGGATTCAATGACGACGATGACGGAGCCATGGACTCCGAATTCGAGTTTGGTGTGGGCGACGCGAACGACGTCGGTACTGGTACCGAAGAGTTCGAGGAATGGGGTTTTGACGGCGCAAAGAAGGGCATGAATGCTGACAAGAAGGGTGTCGATCTTGACGAGATTATCCGACGGAGGAGAGAAAAGAAGCTTGGAAAATCTACCGACGAGACTGCCGAAGAGGTCGAGGAGGATGACAACAATGTGGAGGTTGACCTCGACGACGATGACGACGAGGTTCTCGCTGATGACGCTTTCGGCATGAACGTTGACTCTGATGCGGAAGAGTCAGGAAATGATGGCGAAAATAATGACAATGAGTCTGGGCAGGAGATTGACGAAGACGACGAGGCAGCTTCAGACAACGACTCTGTAGCAACACCTGTGGGTCATCCCGACGACGATGCATCGGACCAATCCGACGACGAAGAAGACGCCGAGGAGGCAGCGAAGCGCAAGGCTTTCTTTGCTCCCGAGGAGGAGGTCAAGCCAGGCAAGAAGACGGAAGCCTCGTCGTTCCAGGGCATGTCTCTGTCACGTCCAATTCTTCGCGGTCTTGCTTCCGTCGGCTTCACAAAGCCCACGCCCATTCAGTCCAAGGCCATCCCTATTGCGCTGATGGGCAAGGATCTTGTCGGTGGTGCTGAGACTGGTTCTGGAAAGACCGGTGCCTTTGTCGTGCCCATTCTGGAGCGCCTGCTTTACCGACCGAAAAAGATTCCTACCACTCGAGTTGTCATCCTCACACCGACGCGTGAGTTGGCGATGCAAGGCCATGCTGTCGCAACCAAGCTTGCTGCATACACCGATATCAAATTCACCCTCGCCGTCGGTGGTCTTAGTCTCAAGATGCAGGAGGCCGAACTACGATTGCGACCGGACGTAATTATCGCGACTCCAGGTCGATTTATTGATCACATGCGAAACTCGGCCAGCTTCAACGTCGACACCGTCGAGATTCTCGTCCTGGATGAAGCTGATCGCATGCTCGAGGATGGTTTCGCGGACGAACTCAACGAGATTCTCACAACACTGCCCAAGTCAAGACAGACTATGCTTTTCTCTGCCACCATGACTTCGACAGTCGACCGGCTGATTCGAGTTGGCCTGAACAAGCCCGCCAGAGTCATGGTTGACTCTCAAAAGAAGACTGTCGGTACTCTGGTGCAAGAATTTGTCCGTTTACGGCCTGGACGAGAGGAGAAGCGAATGGGTTACCTGGCCTATGTTTGCAAAAACCTCTACAAAGAACGTGTCATTGTCTTCTTCCGGCAGAAGAAGGAAGCTCATCGAGCTCGTATCATCTTTGGCCTTCTTGGCATGTCATGTGCTGAGCTTCACGGTAGCATGAACCAAACTCAGGTTAGTAACATCCAATCCGTCATCATCAGTAGCATTGCTAACATTGTGTTAAGCGTATTGCAAGTGTAGAAGATTTCCGAGACGGCAAAGTGTCGTATCTATTGGCTACCGATCTTGCCTCCCGTGGTCTGGATATCAAGGGCGTTGACACTGTCATCAACTACGAAGCACCCCAATCGCTCGAGATCTACGTGCATCGAGTTGGTCGTACTGCGCGTGCTGGTCGCAAGGGTATCTCTTTAACTCTTGCTGCCGAACCCGACCGCAAGGTCGTTAAGGCTGCTGTGAAAGCAGGCAAGGCCCAAGGCGCCAAAATCATCAGCCGGGTCATCGAAGCCCCAGAGGTTGACAAGCTCCAATCCCAAATCGATGATATGGAGGACGAGATCGACGAGATTATGCAGGAGGAGAAGGAGGAAAAGCAGATCGCTCAAGCCGAGATGCACCTCAGGAAGGGTGAGAACATGTTTGAGCATGAAGCGGAGATCAAGGGTCGACCGAGGAGAACATGGTTCGAAACCGAGCACGACAAGAAGCAGGCCAAGGAAGCCGGGCGTGAGGAGTTGAACAACTTGAAGGAGGCCAAGAAGAAGAAGGGGGCCAAGCTGAGTAACAAGGACAGGAAGCGACTCGACTTGAAGCAACTGCGCGCCGAGGGCCCAGAGTGGAGGAAGAACAAGGGCTCCGAGGCCGAGATGAAAGCAAGGCAGAAGGAACAGGCCAAGAGCAAAGCAAAAGCCAAGGCCAAGGGATCCAAGGAGGATACTCCTAGCAAGCCCAAGCCCAAGGCGAAGGCGGGCGGTAAAAGAAGATGAGAAGACAACAATAGAGACGTTATTTTGAGCGATGTACAGGTAGATTAATGAAACTGGGGACTTGCATTCTACCACAAACATTGTCAAAAGAGGCTGGGAGCTGAAGAACGCTTCCGATCTCAAGTAGTATTTCTTCAATCGGATAATACGAGGCCATTGCCCGTCAAAAGAGAATGAATGCCACCGACTATCTCTCCAAAGTACATGAAGAATACATGTCCTTCCCGAATTTCAAAAGATCGACTACCAGACTTTCAATCCGAATCCGACGAACACATCTCCAAGGCTAGATAACCATCCTCATATCCATGACCTCTTCATCCAGTCTAGTTACCAATTACAGGGGGGAGGCCGAGGGAGGCCAGGATGTTGTTCCTGGTGGTGACCAGAGACGCCGAAGCCTCAGACAGGCCCTGGATAGAAGCGCTGGCTCCGACAGTAACAGCTCGAACGGCAGCGGAGAAGGCAAGGATCGGGGAGATGAAGGGGTTCAGAGCAGCCTTGACGGCGTTGACCTCGGCAGCAACAGCGGCCCTCACATCAGGCCTCAGGTCAGTAGCCGTGACGGTCAGAGTCGCACTGATCCTGTTGAGAACCTCGATGGTGGCGATGATGGACTCGGTGAGCACGTTGATCTGTGCCTCGGTCAAGCCGGTGGCCTGGTTGACGATGCCTCCGACAGCTCCAACAGTGACGGAGAAGATGGAGCCGGTGGCTTGGGTGAGGGCGGCGAGGATGGCTTCGTAGTTTGACTGGATGGTCGCTTGGAGCTGCACGACGAGCGTGGCTTCAGTGTTGTCCTTGATGGCAACAACGGCGTTGTCTGGTGAGTTTCAAGTTAGCTCTTGCTGAGTGAAGGGGCTGTGAAGCTTAGCCATACTGATCTGCTGAAGGTTGGACAGCGTAGCTTGGTCGAGAGCGTCGACTGAGCCCCGGATAGTTCCAGTAACTGTCTGTTGGCGAGCAGAGGGAGCTGCCAGGGCAAAAGAAGCAAAGGTAAGAAGGCTCAAGAACTTCATGATTGCGGATGCTTTTCGTGAGATGGGCTTTTAGATTGGCTCTGATGTGGTTGGATTGAGGTGCTGGTGAGAGTAGGAGATGGAGTTATACGATGAGGCCCGGACGAGGGCATTATATAGATTTCCGGTACAGCTCTGATGCAAAGAATCAATACAAAATGCACACTGCCTCTCGATACCATCAATCATCATTACCAATCAGCCTGGAAGTACGAAGTTTACAGCATCAGACGGAGCATTCCGTGAATGTGAGACACGACTCAGTCTAGATCCGCCGATTCCATCATCCCCATTCCAGTTTGCACAGCGCTCAAGTCGTCAATTGGTCAGTAAAGCTCCAGCCCGTGTGATGAGACCTACATTTGCCTCAAGTCTCCTTACTCCGTGACTATTGTCCTCTCGAAACGGTAAGCTTATCGTCAGTTCGGTTGCAGCCGTTCCCGCCGGCCCGCCACGGGAGCTTGTTCGTAGTATGCGTTGACAAGATTGCGCCCCCGCCGTTGACTGAAGTGAGTAAGACCTCTTTTTTCTTTCCGCACGAACCTCGCATGGCAAGGGAAGCCATCGTGATCAGCCGCGCTGAAGCTTCCTGTCTGGAACGGTCTGTGGGTCTCAGCCATGAGCCTATCCTGTCCCCTGATCGACTGCTCTTGCAGGAGGTTGCCTCCAAAGGTCTCCACCGACGCGATGCTGTCGATAGACCGTGCTCGGGACCCTCAAGATGTCTGATCGCTGACTGGGGAGTGACATTCAATGGAGCCTGTTCCGCTGCTGCCAAGGAGTTTCTGCCACTACTCCATGAGGGTGTGGCATCGTTGCTTCTGTGCACGGGCAGTCGTCGACGCGGCCTCGATCTTCTGCAAGTGGCCAAATGAGGTTATTGTGAGATTCGTCCAGCCGAGGTTTCTTGACAAGTTGAGAGGCCCAAGCGAGATTCATCCCAACAGGGTTCCTGAAAGGCCTACTCACCGGAAACTATTGCTGAGAGTTCCGACCAGTGCTCTCACGGCGGAGACCACGTGTGATGAGGGCCTTTTCCCCGTAGCTTCGTCACTCAACTTACACGAAATGGTATGCAAGGAAAAGTTCCTTTCACGCACGGGCTGATATTTTGCCATGAGCACTAAGTCTAGATTCGATAAAACATGCAGGAGCATCACCTACGAATCCAGCGAAAGGACGCAGCGGGTCCGCGTCAAAAGTTCCCTTTTTGCACGACGTGCATGAACGTGTTTACACCACCCCCAATGTCATTGGCGTGACTGATGAGGAATGTGAATGGTGAAAAGTGCTTCATACTCGGAAGCGAAGTAGAGCTCGGATTGCCAGGCTTTTGCTGGAGTGGCAAATGGTCTTAGCATGAGATGTTTTATTTTCAACAGACAAACGAAGCATTATACATATCGAGTCCGACGATCACTTGTGGGCAAACGACACTGATGGGCAATTCTAGAGGCGAGGTATCAAGCATGTCAGCTTTTCGGACTCTTTGACCCTCCCCTCAAATAGTCTCACCACCCCTGTTGTAGCTGAGTACAGAAGCACACAGCTCATTCGCCCGCGGAGCAGTCTCCGCGTGCGTGCCCACATTTGGACGGAGTCTGGGGTGGAATATTAGAGCCAGTACTGTAGGTTATCACGGCCTTTGGCCTCCAGAAAGAGATGGTTGGGGGTCGAGTTTGACTCTATAGTGCCTGGTAGTGCGGGCCTTTGTAATTCTAGAGTTCAAGGCTGATTCGATCTGAGTAGATCGAACTGAATGGATCAGCTTCCTCAGGCGGTCTCGATCGACAGATAAAGACCTGTACGAGGCTTGGCGACAGATTAAATTCGATGGTGCTGACGTTTGTCACATTGCCGACGTATGTGACACAGCTTTCACGAGCATCTTTCTGTCCCTGAAGGCTGTCTCGGAGTTATTTCGATCTATGTCCTAGGCCAGATCGATAAGCCGCTCGAACTGCCGAGATGTTGTTTTCAAAGACAAGGTGGGTTTCTAGGCACGCTTTGAGCATCAAATCGGGTCATGTCTGCAAGATTTTGCACTCGGAGAGTCAGAGCCATGGAGAACGAGAGTTTAGTCCCCGCTAGGTCACAGCATCGCAGTTCATGATGCCAGCTCATCCATAGCCTTGATTGCTTACACTGCCATACTCGCCTGGCTTTCGATCGAGTAAACACGGCTGACGTACCCGAGCAATACTTGCTGTCTTCATGTCTCAACGCGCAATGCACCTCGGTGAGACAGACCTGCCCTTCCTTAAAGCCCCGGTCGTGCTGATGCCAAAAACCAGAAATAAGAATCAAGCGATAGCATAGCCAATCAAGGTAAATCAATGCAGTTAAATCTCTGCCATCAAGACTTCGTGGTCCAGGGATTTGACTCAGAGATGGTGTTATTAGCGTAGACTCCTGGGAAATGACTAGATCACATTTCTCATCTCTTATCTACCTTCTTACACAGCTACAAGTAGTATGTTTATGCGGAAAATAAATCAAGCCCTGATCTTACTTCTCAGTACTGTTGTAAGGCCTTCCGTTTTACATCTCAGCCAACATGTTTCATAAGGCTGCGGCTGCCCCACAGCGCCTCTTTGAGCAGCCACTGCATTAGTGAAGAGGTGCCCGCACACATAGATAGGCTATGATTAGGAAGCTAAATAATCCTACTGAGCTTTGACATCTTGTAGTGTTTTGTCGAGCAGACCAGGCAGAGGCATTACGGCCAAATAGGCAGCTTTTGCAAAGGTTCTCAACTCCTCAAGTCTTCGATGAGTTCTGTCCGAACTCACCCGCGCCTGTTCTCAAGGGGGTGTCAAAGGTCATTCCATTCTCCTATTAAATAATTCTTAAAAGTATAATAACTAACCTATAACTGATTTGCGACTGAACAGGACCCTGATAGAAGCGGCAGTCGCCCATGTTCGCCACAAGCATTTTGAGAAACCCCATTTTGGCTGAAGCAGCGGCATAACTGGCCATATGTCTGGCCCTGAGGAGACTCTGTCCACGTCGCTTCTCGCGGTCTTCGTTTCCCGTTTAGGGCACACTTGTAACAGGTACAACTTGTCACCTTACGACACCTAAGTTACATCGTGTCCGCTGACGCGGCTCTACCTGTCGCGTCTATCGCAAACGTTGTCAGAGAGGGCCATTCCAGGACACTTTATCCCTCAACGCGACAGACAAGGAAGAAAAGCAGGTCGCACAATCAGAGGACTCGCGGTTACATTCTGTCGTGCAGCAAAGCTGAAAATAAAATTGAGGCTCAGCTTCAGTTGCGGATCAGCCAAGATACCTATGCAACTCGAGCTGTTCGCGGGTAGAATGATGACGTAAGGACAGCTTCGGGCGCTTCCATCTGTTCCACTCTCAACCCAGGTCACGAGCCCACTCTTCCGTCCGGCCTAACAGAGCTCAACCACACAGAGTACTTGACTATCTCACGCAGCGAGACTCCCAAAACCCTCTGGTCAATCAAAATCATGTGCGCTTGTCATCTCCGTTGACGACAGCGTCAGGCCGGAAACGCCTCCATCAGAAGACGCCACCGCCTGAGACTCGTCTGCCGATTTCCGAGCAACTCGCCTCGACCTTTTCTCCCCGTCAGCGGACTTGCATCGTGAGCCAGACGCGCCAGCTTCGCTTACTAGTACCTATAAATCCGATTCCCAGTGTTGGGAACAACAGGCGACAAGCTGGCTCCCTTCAGGCTCTTCGGCCCCTATCGCCCTCATCCGCACCACAGGCAGAGCCTCTTCCGCTTCCTTTTCCCCCGCGCCGTCAGAGAGCGATATCGGGAACGAGTCCTCGGCTTCCACCTCAACACCCTCCCGCGCCTGAAGCATAGATTCCAGTCCCGGGTGTACCGCTACATCCTAGAGCGCCAGCGTCGGCGCGACGATCAATCCCGGATAGTCGACATCGTTGCAAGGCAGGGCAGACGTCTGTGGCTGGGCCCCCAATCAAACCGGCCGGTCAAGCATGCAAGGACCCGACAAAAGGGCTTGGTGGCACGCAAAAACCCTCTCACAAGAGAAGGGATGGCTGGCTACGGCTCGGACCGGGCAGTGAGCCCGGGCGATCGGGAGAGGGGCAACAGGAGGAAACGATTCGCCGCCTTGGCAGGCAACCTGTACAGGAGCGGCCAAGCAGCGGTTACGGAGATCAAGGAATCCTATGCGCAGACTAGGGTACGAGGCACAGACGGCGGCCACAACAATCACGGACGGATACACATTCCCGGCGCTTTTCCTGACGTCGCGATCACGGTGCACGGCGACGACCAGTTAATTCTGTTTCCCTCTTATGCGAAACGACACACGAAGCAGGAATGGGACCAAACAACCATGACGCAGTCAGAGGAAACTCATGGAAATATCAAAGATGAGGGCTTTTGGCGCCAAGAGTGGGAACGAAATGAGGACGAGAAAGCAATCGTCGACGTTGATGTCCGGGGTTGGGTATATGCCCCTCACACTGGACCCATGACGCGAAGGAACAGGATATTGATCGGTCTGGCACGGCAACTAAGCGGCATCCCTGCCCCAACGGCAGATCAGACTTATACCAATGCAGCCGCCGGAGCGCCTGAGAGTCGCCATCAGATGCACGAAGAGAGGCGCGAGCAGGAAAAGATTGAGTCCGAGGCGCGGCGAATCGAACGATTAGGCCAGCGAGAGAAGCAGGTGGCCTACCGCGGAGGCTATAGCGAAAAGCCGCAGGAGACCAACGGCCCAGAGTCGGACAGTATTGATTATTCTAATCGATCACGCAGCGGGAACCAGTCTCCGGAGTCGGCACCATCCAGCCCGACAATGCCAGCTAGGACGTATTCGTCCTCCACGGTCGAGCTCAGCGACGCAGAATTGGCCGTCGCAAATGCCAACCTTATGGCTCGAATAGCGCCATTCATGACGAACCCCTCTGTTGCTCTCCCGATCACGCTCTTCTTCTACAATGATACCAAATCTCAGTCGAGGACTGTGATGACCAATGAAGCTGGCCACTTTATCATGCGCGCAGCGCTGGACTTTGTACCAACCCACGTTCGTATTTTGGCCAGCGAGAATCTATCAGCTACGCAGGAGATCAAGGTCATTGAGCCTTACGGGGTCAGTCTCATCAGCGATATTGATGATACTGTCAAAAAGTCCAACATTTCCTTAGGCGCGAAAGAGATCTTCCGCAACACTTTCATTCGTGATCTAACAGATCTGTCTGTTGAGGGCGTGAAGGAGTGGTATAACCGTATGTATGACTTAGGCGTCAGCATCCATTACTGCTCAAACAGTCCATGGCAACTGTTCCCGGTACTGGCAAGCTTCTTCAAAATCCACGGCCTGCCACCGGGATCGCTCCATCTGAAGCAGTACAGCGGAATGCTGCAAGGAATCTTTGAACCGGTAGCTGAGCGGAAGAAGTCGACTCTCACTCGGCTAATGAGGGACTTCCCAGAACGACGCTTCATGCTTGTGGGAGACAGCGGAGAAGCCGACTTGGAAGTGTATACGGAACTCGCACTTTCGTATCCGGGGCGCATCCTTGCAGTCTTCATCCGAGATGTGACGACGCCCGAGGAGACGGCATACTTCGATTCTGGATTTGATCTCGGCCGGTCCAGGGCGCAAAACAACGCGTCTAGCGACGGCTCGCGTAATACTTCCTCTCAAAACTCGGCACCTCCTTTGTTTCGAGAAAGGCGGCCTTCGACAGGACCAGCCATGGGCACTCTGATTGACCTTTCCGACGAGCCTGCAGAGACAACTGTGGATCGATCCGCTGCTCTCGCCCAGATCCGAAACGCGAGTGCCCCCAGATCTGTGAGCACATCCGATCTTATTAGTGGACGTAAGCCGCCACCACCTAGACCGGCAAAGCCTATAGCACTGCGGAGTGCCAAATCTATTACAGAGATGAACAAGGGTTACACTGGGCTCTCTCGGGAGAACACAGCAGAACAGCCGCCACCTGTGCCTCGCAAATCAGCTGTGCAAGTCCGGGATCCTACAGCACCGCATCCACTATCGCAGATACATAACTCTTCCCAGCAGAGCATGAGCAGCAGCAAAAACATCTCCAAAATCCCAGCGCGGCCACAGAATAGGATTATCTCTGGAAGCAGCAGTTCTGCGTCAGACCGTCCCCCTCCGCCTCCGCCTCGACGCCGCGGCACTCCATCCAGCAATACAGAGGCAAACCCCCCCCTGCCCCCACGGCCAACCCAGTCGACCACAAACCTGGATGTTGACTACGAGCCTCTCCCTCCACCGACGACTCGTCCACCGTCCTTCGGCGCGGCGAGATCGGGTACCCGGTCTGATGGCAATACACCTACGGGCGGCTCGCCAACGATCAGCCCACAGGCGGTCAACAGGAAGCTGGAGTTGTGGAAGAGGCGGCTTGCTAGAGCGCATGAGCTATTGGACGAACAGGGCGTGGCATTGTATACCTGGCGACGAGGAAACGACGTTATCAAAGAAGCAGAGGGGATTGTGAAGCAAGCAATGACAGACATGAACAGGAAGAGGAGGACATAGGAAGTAAACGAATCAATAGATTTATATCTTGTATACTACACGCAGCGGTTGATAGGTACTCGTCAGGGCGCTTGGTGTTATCGGAATGAAATATTGTGCCATCTGAACGCACCCTCATCGTGAGAGGCCTACAGGGTTTGCGATAGCAACCAGCTTTGTCATCAACCAATCACAAGGCGCAGTGGCAGAGTGGTCTAATGCGATAGACTAGAAATCTATTCTCTTCGGAGGCGTCTGTTCGAATCAGGCCTGCGTCGGATTGTCCTTCTTTTTGGTGTCTTTGAAAAAAGAGTTTACTTACTATGCCTCGAATCAAGATTTGCAGCAAGCTTAGTTGAACCTCGATTTTTACGTGTTATAAGCATCAGCTTTTTGTCGACCTGGGGCCGTGGCTCGATGAAACCTTGAGGTTGTCTGAATGGACGGTAAGAATGGAGTCAGGCTTTTGATTGAGTATGGTCGTTGGCGGAACTCGGGATCATGTATGTCGAGTTCAAAAAGGCCCATGCGCTACTTGGCAGAGCCTGTTCAACTGGCATTTCCTCAAAGCGTGTCATTCAAAACACTAACGATGTTGTCTAAATCCAATGTTGTCCAACATAAAAGTACAGATAGTAGCCAGTCAGTCAAGTCGTCAAAATCCAATGCATCTGCTATGCCTGCTTCTAGATATCCCAACTCCGACTCCTCCGCCATCACCGCTCCCAAAGTCACGTAGCTGTTCGATTATCGAGGGTTCATATCACCCGCAAGATTCATATGCATGATGGCCTCCGTCGTCCAGTCTTCCTCGTCGTTGTTGTTTTCGCGGTTCTGGGCTCTCCAGAAGTTGACATCTTCACGCCCATCCACACCTGGTAAACGGATCTGGGGCGGTGCTTGACTCATCCCAGTTGCCGTCCGACCTGACGGTGAATCTTCCTCGGCATCTGCAGATCCATAGCGCGAAAAGTCAGGAATGTCAAAGCCTTGGTCGGTCTGATGAGAAAGACTGAGCTGTGAAGGAGGCTGTATTGCCGAGGACCGGGGGAGATCTTGGGGTGGCGCATGCTGCTGATATGATGATGCCGTTGCCGTCTCATGATCGTTTGGCAGCTCGGTGATGTTACTCTGTGTGGGGGCATACGAGTGCTGAGGTATTGGCTGCTCGTACTCTTCTTGCTCGAGAATCTGCGGTGCCTGCTCAACGTTCCTCAGGCTAGACGCTCCAGGAGCGCCTCCGCTTCGTACGCTGACCATGGACACCCTAGCCGGTTCCATACCCTCTCCGCCGCCGCCACCTGTAATCTCGTTGACGGCGGCGTCCACATCCCGGATAGAGAACTGCGCAAGAGTACGAAGCTTTCGACTGACCCAACCTCCCAAAATCTTGCCGCGCTGTTTCTCTCCCAAGCGGGATCTCGGGAAATCTCCCTTGTTGACGAATGCGACAATATCGACAATAATTTGATGTTCGTTGAGGATGGCATTGACAATGACGGGGACAATTGAAGCCAGGTAGGGCTTACGGTTGACCTCCACCAGAACAACGACCAAGCCACCAGCTTGGAAGACAGCGCTGAATCGTGTTAGTACATATATGAAGCCCAAGATATCTCAAACTTACCAGCCATTGGTTACGATGTTTCTGTGGCACCGCTCCACTGAGTTCTCGATATCCATAGGGAAATGGCTAAGACCATTGATCTCGAAGGTCTCGCCAATGTTGCCGAGGACAAACAAGACTTGCATGTCGACTTGCGCACCGTTAGGGCCAATTGGCCGGCTAACGTTGTGCAAGAAGCCAAGATCGCCGGTACGAATGTACTGCACGCTCGGGTCACCATCAATGGCACGGCCATCAAAGCGCTCTGCATCAAAAGCATCCTTAGAACCGTAGAATGACTTAACACAGGCCTCAGAATCAAGCCAGATCTCGCCATACTCGCCGTCCAGACAGTGCATCCTGCTCTCGGGGTTGACAATGGCAATTTGTGTGGAGACCGGGACCATGCCACTGTCTTGAACTAGCAGGGCCATAGGATTTGACTCGGGGTCAACGGGAATTACAAGACCGCGGCGAAGAGCCTCTGTGTCAAGCGAAAGCTCGATTGGCTCAATGCACATGTACGATCGTGACGCGACCATGGGGTTGAGGACGTGTGAGTAGACTGTGTTGATTGCAGTCGGGTCAAGCCCGGCCGCAGCAAAATGGTGCCGGACCTTGTTGAATACATCCACCCTTGGCCGGCCTTCGGCAGTAATCATCATATTCTTGAGTTCGTGTAGCGTGAACCCCTTTGCCTGCATAGCAGACATAGCATGATCAAGCATCTGTGGTGTCGCATAGGTGTCTTTGATCTTGTATCTTGACAGGGTCACAAAGAGCGACATGGGGTTGGCGGCGAATTCAACAGGTGATAAGAGGTAGGTCGGTGTGCCGATATAGATTCCCATGAGAGAGGTGTGTATGAAGCCCAGGCCAGTCGTGCTTCGCACACATCCAAGTACTGGCCGCGAGCTCGTCATCTGACAAGTTTCCTTCTGGACTTTGCACATACCCATAATGGTATCGTGTCCGAGCTGAACAGCGATTCTTCGCTGGTCCGGAGTCCAGTATGTCCAGACAACGACAGGATAGCCTGGCCGGATCCAGGCCGGATCGATTGTGAGCCTCAAGTCCCTCAATCCACTGCTTTGCTTTGGAGGCTTGGTAGTATTGTAAATACTAGGGCTTTGAATCTTGAGAACCTGAGCAGATTGCTTGATATGGCTCGCCACAGGCTTAATCTTGATCAAGTGATCCACTTCTCCGTTCACCAGTACGGCCTTGACATTGTAGTCTGCTACAATGTGTAAGAACGCAGGAACATCTTCGTTGAGTCGGTTCTGGTCGAGTGGCGCAATCGGGATGATGATCGCACCCAGGGAGATACAGGCATGAACTGCAAAAACGAACTCTTCCGAGTGGGTGTACATGAGAATCATGTGGTCTCCGGGTCTCACCTTCACCTTATTCTTCAGGTACATGGCCACAGACGCAACCTTAGTATCGAACTTCTTCCAGGTGATTCCCTTTCCCTCCCTTCCTCTGCCGTCAATAGTGCAGTAAGCAAGTTCTTCTGGTTGGCGTGCGACACGCCACTGAATGAGGTCGGATATACATGAAAAGTTATTCAAAGGCGTTGATGTTCGGTCATCGATGACGACTTCTCGCCTATCAACGCCAGAGTATTGCTTGTCTGCGGGTAGCAGGAACTCTGCACGTGAATCCGAAGCCAACGGTGACCAAATACCTCCCATAGGATCGACACCAATAGGGAGATTGAGCACGGCGTGCTCTACGCCAAACTTGACGTGCACACAAGGAAGGTTGCCAAGATCAAACTCTCGGCGACAGAGCATGTTTCCAATTTCGCGTCTTCCGTTCTTGACGACTCTTGGCAACGTGTTTGGTGCTGTGATCATAACACAGTACAGTCTCAGGTGGTGCTCGGTCATGAGAACCTCCATGCAACGCTCAGCTAGCGACTCTAACAAGGCTGTGTCCGGTTGTCGCGGTGGGCCACCACTTGTCAACGGCGCTGTCGAGGCCGCTGCTGATTCCAAGACAACAACGGGAAGATGCTCGTCGTTAACAAAGACGTCGAACGCTGAGCAGTCGTAAATCTTGGGAACGTTCTTGACGATGCTCACCACGATGTGCTGAACAAAGAAGTACCGGTATTCAGCCACTTCGTGTCCATGCTCAACCCATTCAACCATTTGCCGGATTCGATCCTCATAGAGGCCCAAGACAAAGACCTTTCCCTCAATGATGGTGCCCAGTAAGCCAGTCCTCAAGAATTCAGGCTCCACAGGCTGCGGTGTAGGGTCACCAGGATCAAACTTGTATGGGCGGGCGTGGAAGATCAGTTCGGTGTTCTTTGGCTGTGCCCAGAAACCGCCCGACAAAGAGGGAGAGTCGACCCAGATTTCACCCACCGAGTGGGGAGATGCAAGCAAGCCCGTCTCCGGGTCTACAACAGAAAGTGTAGCATCAGGGATAGGGTATCCAAAAGCGCCGACACGCACCAGGCCTGGGTCGTCAGATCCTCTTTTACGGGCTTCGTTCCCGATGGCCACTACCACGACTTCGTTGGTCTTGAGAGCTTCCCGGTCCAGCAAGGCCTCGCCTAGTTCATTCTTGGCACGCTCCTCCGTCGTTGTTGTACCACCACCAGTTAAAAGGCTGCCAAATCCGTTGGATGGTGCTGGCTTTTCTTGCTCTTCTTTCTCTTCATCAGAGTCCGTGTCCGACCCCATGTCGAGCTTCAGAGGAACACCCATGCGTTCTTCGCCACCCAGCCAGTCTCGAACGCTTATAACCATACCACCGTGCTCGGGTAGGCATAACATGGGGGCCACTACTTCGCGAGCTCGAGGATTTCTCAACGGTCGTAGCCATCGATCTGCCAGCAGTTCATGGAACCCACTGTCCACAGTCAAGGTATCGATTAAACAGAGCTTGATCATCTGAAAATTTGGCTCCATTCCCTTCTTGTAATTGCGAGTCACCATGGGCTCCTGTTGGTAGTTGTACGCGGCTCGCTTCAAACCGGGGTAGTCCGCGATCATGATGGTGGATTTGTACTTGGTGAGAAGGTGAGCATAAAGGCCAGGGACATCAACAGCCTTGTTGTCGAACCAAACGGTCGTATGGCCACCGTAGACGGTGAGTAAGACGCTCAGAATCATTCCAATGCCTTGTCGAGGATCTAGATAGGAGACAAGGATCTCACTGCTGGCACCACCGCCAATCAATCGGCCGTTCTTGTCCCGCAGTGATGGATTGAAGGTATCCCCAGGCCCATTGCCGGGGATTGTAGAGATGATTGCACTCATACAGGCCATCTGATGCATGATTGTTCGATGACTGAGAACAACACCTCTCAAATCTCCGGTGGGTGCTCGCGAAAACTCAATATACGCCAAGTCCGGTACAACCAACGGAGGAACGTCTTCCTTCTTCTTCGGGTGGTAACTGCCGAATTCGTTCGTCTTCCACCACTCAACTCCCTTGGGCCAGGTCAGCTTCTGGGTCGTAATGTCTCTCTGGAAAGCCTTGAGGTTGTTGTCGGTGGTCAGGGCAAGATGCGCCTGTGTTGTGGTGAGAATGTGATTGAGGCGTTGATAGTCTTGCAAGTCATTAATTGGCACGGCGACAACACCTGCAATGAAGCATCCCAACAAGGCGATCGCGAAATCAATGACTTCCGAATCGCGGTAGACTAGAGCCACCCGATCACCGCGATACAATGAGCTCTTATCCCTAATGACCTGGGCTACCTTTTCGGCTCTGGAGGCCAGCTTATCCCACGTAATCGAGGCGATTTCTTTACCCTTGCTGTCCAGCACCCAATACGCGGGCTTCTTGGCTATTGTTCGGCCCCTGTGTCTTAGAACAGCTGCTATGTTGTCGAATTTGGACATTGGGGTAGAGTCGTCATGAGGGTCTTGGATTGCGAACGGGACCTCTCGTGGCTCAAGAGGCAGCTGATATTCGAGAATTTCGGGAGGTGGGAGGTCGTTCGCAGTCAACATGGGTGGCGCCATTGCGGCTGTTGGGGAAAAGGCATCGCTTGAGGAGTATCGCTGTTGGGGTCCTCCGTATTCGATGGTTTGCCCTTGTTCATAATGTTGCTGTCCTGCAAAATCTGAGAAATACCCTTGAGAATCGAGCAACGTCGTCGTTCTTCCATCGTAAGGCTGCTGGTGCTGTGGTTGTTGTTGCTGCTGCTGCTGCTGCTGCTGCTGTTGCTGTTGGAATTGCTGCTGCTGTGAATCGACGTACACTCCTTGCTGCTCTGGTCTAAAGGCGTAGTCGCCAGACATCATGGTGGTAGTACGGGTCGATGGTTCGATATGCGACGGGGAGAAGAAAAGAGAATCTCGATGAGCACCGGTTGTGCCTCCGGCCATCGAGCCACCTGGTCGCAGAAGAGACGGAGGAGGATGCTCGGGGGGTTGCGGAGAGCCTGATGGCGGGCCATAGGCCGACAATGGACGATAGACGGGAGAATCTGGAGTGTCGGGGACTGGGCCGCTGCTGGTGCCCAGGGCGGCGTATGCAGCCGCGCGGTGGCCATCTCCTGAGGGATGTGCCGAGTTGTCGGGGGAGTGTATACGGAGACCAGATTGGGGCTCTGCCAGAACAGCAATCTGGGGTGGAGGAGAGCCGATGAATTGGGAGAAAAGTTGTGTTCTTCGCTTCTGGTACCTTTGTGCGCGGTCAGTGGTCAACGGGCGATCGCAAGAATGACATTGTGAAGAAGCTCACCCTTTCTGCGTGATGTCCCCTTCCTGTAGAATGCATTCAGTCAGCGAATCTTGATCAAGTAAGTTTTCCCGGCAGAAGAGACGGCAACAGCTGGAAAACCCATCGCCGAGTTCACTGGCGTGAGGAAGCGCATGGAGCAGGGCATTGAGGTTTCGGAGTTTGCGGAACAAGCGGGGGCTGGTGAACGAACCTCGAGCTCGCGATCAAGCTCCTCGAGCCTCTCCTGGAGCTCCGGAGTGAGTTCGGCCATGGTGGGAGATTTGGCGATGCGGCCGCTGAAGGATGAGGTTGTGCTAAGCGGCGGTTGGTGGGTTGAAGATGCCAGCCACGGGTTAACTTGAAGGCTCGAGGTCTTGTGACGTCTTTCGCTCGCCCTTTCAGGCTCTGGCTTTGGCGGCAGCAGCGCAACAGCGCCGTTGGGTAAAGGGCGGGGAGCCCCTGCCTTGATTGGGCCTAATTAAGGGAGCCGACGAGAAGACGGCACCTTCCTACTGGGCGGGTAAGACCGTCCGCAACTCAGTTTGCCCTTGGCTTCAGGTCCCTCGATTGCCCCTCCATCCTCCACTGGCCCCGCTTGAACCCGTAGAGGAAGCCGCTAAAGCTTAGTGGCTGGTTGCTGCTGGCTAGCACATCCCTCGATGAGGTTCAGGCGCCGTCGATTCTTTGATTTGGGCATGGAAGGCTTCGGGTTGTGAGAAAATCCAAGGGAATTCTCGAAGGCTATATGTCTCCTTAATATCGATGATTACAGTGCCTGGGTATTATGACACGACTAAAAACCTCACACGATTTAAGGTCCCATTTATTCTTGACGTCTTCATCAGACAACGGTCCCATTTTTGGAACCTTTTTCTTCCGCTCCGTACCGCAACAAAGCTATGGGACACTATTGACTTATGGCTCATTCCATGTTTCAGTAAAATTCAGTCTAACAGACTCAGGTTATATTCAACGTCAAAAATTGAGCCAAGGAGACTCATTAATATTAAAGGCTGCAGTCAGGTCTTATTTGAGGTTCTTGGTAGGCCGGAAGCTTTGCATCCGGGCTCCGCGTCCCACCCTTTCTTCGTACAAATGCTCAGAAATTTCCTCTTCATTCGTTGTTCTCTCCGATCTACACATCTTGACAACATCATGTCTCTTTGGTCGTGGTCTTCAGCTTTCATTATGTGGCTCGATGCATTTGTTCCGAAAGTGAAAAGCGAGTATGCTAACTACGACAGCAATTAAGCAGTGCCAGATCCGAAATGGATCTGGCTGATGGCATAATGACTATGGTGAGTCTACAATCTTTTATTTATCCTCCTCTGGCTTTTATGATGAGTTACAACATAACACAGACCTGTTCTGAACATTTCGTGTCGAGATTATGCATAATTTTTCTGATTTAATCGCCTCTTTACAAAACTTTATTTAGCCTTAAATGCTGGCTTTCACCGTTCATTGACACTGACAAGCCACCAGGACTTGGGGATGACACAATTTAGGAATTCCTGAAATGGAAACTCGGCACCGAGGCTTCGACAGTTCCTTTTGTCAGTCGGGGCTCAGACAGACAAAGACAGAACGCACACTCTTTACTGTAGGGGAATCTCCTTGTTCTCACCGCAAGTGAACATAGCTCGCGTCCTTTTACCTAGTGTTCGAAAACAGTTTTCGAGAACAAAGCTTCAGCCAGTACAATGTCGTCAAGCTCAAGCTCGCATTCTGGATCATTTCAGTATTAATATACAATCAATCTCTCTGTTTATTGCAATGACAATCATTTACCATCCAATCTTGAGCCACTTTCTACTCGCATGATCAAAGTAATCCCTAAAGCCTCGACAGGTAACTCCGTACATTTCCCACAACTCTCGACAACAACATGCAAGACCCATACACCTCCGGTGTCTTCGAAGACGACACCCTCGCTGGAGATCTCAACAATCTTCTGGCCAACTGCGACTTTGATAGTTTCGACGACTACAATTTCGACGACACTCCCATTGATCCTCAGCTTCTCGATTTCCAGGCTGATGTACCACAAACGCCGTCCTCGTTACTAGAGCCTTCGCCTTTGAAGTCGGACAAGGGTCTCCCTCAGCTGTTGGAAGATCAAGTAGAGGACGCCGTGGAAGAGCCCGATACCTGTACTGTCATTTCTACGGAAAACGTCTACGGAGGTGTGGAAGATGCTAGACAGAGCGACACTTCAAGTGTAGGAACGACTTCGCAACCCGCTTTTGAGCTTCATAGTCAGCCTGAGCTTCAATACCCTTTACACGGCCTTGCCGGGCCCAACGGACCTCAATTGTCAAACCCATACCAGTACCAGTACCCTATTCAGTTTCCCTCCACCTCCCAGGATTTACAGTTTACTCAGTATCCCCCGATTCCTTCTGGCCCTCACGGCTTACAATATGGGCAGTACCCTTGGGCTATGTGTATCCCCCAAGGGTCACAATATGTTCAACCCCATCCATCACATTTCTCATATGGAATGCCTGTCGTATACAGCCCCTGTTCGCCTCCGCATATCGCCACTCAACACCAAAAAGCTTCACAACCTACAAGTCAAGTTATCATTGAAAACGAAAAAGCAGAGCCTGCCAGCGAATGGTTCGAAGTCGATAACGGTAATTCGCGTACTAATCCGCTTGGTGGTATTGTTCAGAACCACCGGAAGCTGAAGCAGAAGAACGATCCTTCGTGTGACCCCTCCAATTCCTACACTGATCCTGAGCCCCTGGCTCACAACTGGCAGAAGGCAGATGGTTCTGGTCCTCATTTCATGTACTCCAAGACAGGCCAGTGGAGCAACTCTTTGGAATTCACGGCTAACGATCTGCGTGTCTATATCAACAACTGCCCTCGCCCGCTCACAATCTGGCTTCAGCACCAGCCTGCACAAGCGAATTATCGAACAAAAACACGCGATCGAATGTGCCGGTACGCTGGCTGCCCCGTCAATAGCAGGATCATCGGCACTGTCTGGTTTCGCGTCGCCTTTGACGAGTTTCCCCAGCTCACCTCCAACGGAACAAAGGATCCTCTCACGGTTGCAGGCTGCATGCACCTTTGGTGCCTCGAACAATGCTTAGGCCCTCGTGAGATATTCAAGTTGCTTGCCGAAAAGAAGATGCGTGCAGATGATCGCAAGTTCCCCAAAGAGGCTACAAACCTCGCGAGTATCACACGAGACTCGGATCGACACATTGTCACTGGCGCAGTTCACCCATGGCTGGTAGGGCAGAAGAAGAAGCTGGCCGAGCAGACGGAGAGGGGCTCACCAGACATGCCCCACGTCTACGAAGATTCGCTCTCCTACTACTTGACCAGGTACCATGTGGACCATCAAACCGGCGCTCGTCAGAAGAGTCGGGACGACCGCAACAAGAACAGGCCGTTGTCGGAAAGAAAGACCATCGATGTCCACTTGGGCGACCTCGCACTCCACGAGCAACTCTCAAAGCGAACAACAAAGAGAAGGCAACGCAAGCGGCTGCTGGAGTCCCATGACCATGCATATGCTGCTGACTCAGTGCTAGGCGAGGACTTGAGTGATCTTTACTTAACCAATACCACGGCGGCTATCACACGAGAGAATCTACAGAATGGTCTTCAGCAAGATTTACAACAGTTGGGTCCTATCCTACCTGGGCCTGTTAGACAGGACACCGAAAAGCAGGCCCCTGAGGTCACTCTCGGATGCCCCACGCCTCAGAGTCCTCTGAAAGCTGCAGAAAGCATCGAAGTGCGCCAAGACGTTACAGCGCTGGCGATGCCTGGTGCGCCTTCATTCACATTGGCCTTGCCTGGGGTGCAGCAACTTGACATCTCTGAAGCGGCACAGTCTCTACCGTTGAACTCGTCGTCTGATGAGGCTGCGTGCTCAAGTCCATCTGAAGAACCTCAACCGCTGCTGTCGGCATCAGGATCAGCGACGCCTGCTTGCATCGACCTCAGCACACCAAAGCGACGGTGCAGCAACCTCGATGACGAGGACGACAGCCTCTTTGGTACCCCAAAGTCCAAGCGGGCAAGGACCTCTGTCTCTACTGGAGTAGGCGAGCGTGATAGCCACGGCGCAACTCTGAGGAGGAGCAGCAGGGTGAGCGCGCAGAAAACGCCTTAGAGGGCAGAGGTGGCAATGAGGCGGCGCACATAAGTGGTGTGTGCTGCATAAAGGTGGCGAACCTGTCATGACCCTCTTGCTGGCGGGAGTGTCATCGACAAAAGGCTCTAACCACCATGTGGAACTAGAAATGGACATTGTACCGGAATTGAGCGGCTAGGTGTAGTATTACTCGGCGTTGTCTGCATTGCTTTATTTGATACCTGGTTACAGATTCTGGTTGGAGTTATTCTATTTCGATTAGTATATGATTCGGTTGGCGTTTAGGATTGAGTATGGGCGTTACAACACATTGTGGGATGCATTAGACTTGGTTAAGCATGGCGTTTGGAGTACCCTAAAAGGTCATGGTGCCTTTCTCTTCATTGATAGAAAATAAAAGTGTTGCTTGTTAAGTGTACTTGCAGTAAGCAGAAGTGTGGCTGTTACAGACGCCGGATTCGGCTGCGGCGTCTGCTGTGATGTCAAACGGGCTTTGAGCGGAATATACCGCATCAACGAGAGGGACTCGAGCTCTTGGTAGGATGGTAGGAAAATAGATGTTCCTTGTTTCACCGACGATAGCTTCGAAACGACCGTTGTTCTGAATACCCTAGCCAAACTGCCTTTCCCAGAGTTAGAAGTGTAAGCCATCAGGCCTTGGAGGAACCGAGCCTTCCTCCAGTTGCCTCTGGTCACATCATCCACGGGTACGACAGGATCAACATGCTTACAGGACGAGACGAAAGCCCACCATGAAAATTCAATAGTGCGTATATGTATGTACCACCTCAGCAACGAGGGCTGTAGCCTGCAGGGCCACATGTTCGACGCCGGAAGCTCTCCCAAGCTGCTGGAAAGTGGACCTCAGCTCCCGACGTGCTACGCAATGGCTTGACGTTAAAGCCTCAGGGACCCTTATTAAAGCAAGGCTTGCCCAGGCCATTGGAATGTGCCCCTTCTGTAAGGTGAGGGTCGAACGGGAACGCCGAAGCAGCACCCATGCATTGGGTGCTTACACGGGGACGCTAAGCAGCCGGTGGAGGGCACGCCGCCAGGATAGCTCTGCGGCCTGGGAGCTGAGGCCGGGGGCGCACAGCTCTTTTTGGTCTTGCGGAGGTGGGGGGGGCGCATGGGCTGTTTCTGCAGGACATGAGAGAGAACATGGAGGATTCAGAGAGAGAGCGCAGCAGCTGTCGAGGAGAAAGGAAGTGGCCGACGCGAGGTAGAGCAGCCTTGCATCGGCGAAGTGCGAGCAGGGATGGAGATGGATACTTAGACGACCCGTCCAACGATTGCCGCTGGTTCATAAGACGCTGGCATCCCGGGTGCATAAAGAAGGACCATGCTTGTGATGGCTTGACAAATGTGCCGAAATGAGTTGTCGCTTGTCATTTTGTCGAATCTTTATTATATCTCAAACAAAGAAAATCTGTTTCGATCCCCGGCTCCTCTCCATCTCCCATCTTAAACAACCTCTCCTCGAAAAGCACCGACACTCCCGTGCGTCTCCTCACCACCAAAATATTTCTCAGCGCAGCGCAAGTCGCCTTCATTATCCCATCTTGTCACTCTACGAGCAGTAGCAGCGATAGCTTCAACGTTGGGGCTCTAGCCTTGCTTATCCTGCGTTTGCCGTTGACAGCTAGACATTATCGGCAGGCTGTCTCGGCGAGAGCGAGAATCCCCCAGCGCATCTCGTGGAACCACGTGCAGATATTTGCAACGTCCTCGTACAACTGCCGAGTTTCTCTTCAGCTGAGTTAGTCGAACGTTTCTATCCCAGCAGAAGCCAAGGCTCGTTCACGTCAGATTGCAACCAACACACGGATCACCTCTAGGTTTCGGGACGTGGCACTCGGAGAAAAAGCAAGGGGCTGTGCGTGTGTCAGCATCTAACGTTGGTTATCTGTCCGGCGCCTCTGCTGGCATTGGATCTGGCATTTCCCTTTGGTGACCGTTCACTTGGCGTTGCAAGATCGGCCGCCCAGGTTCTGAATCCGGATCCGAGCATACCTTCCAGTTTGAGGGTCCAGTGACGGAGTTGGCGTAGGTACCTGCTTCTCAGACGGTGCACGCCCAAAGTTTTAGTGGGTCCACAACCACAACCGGGCTCATCTTACTCAAGCCTCGAAGTCATCTTCCAACCGTCAACTGTCTTAACTGTCCTTCTTCCATTCGGCAGCCATGGGAGTAGGAGAGACTGAGATGAAGCCTGCTCTGCAGGTGATTGTATTGGTACGTAAAGACACGTCTTTTTCTTCAAAGGCCTCCCTCTCAGCTTGTTTGTTTGCGCGTGTGGATCGTTACATGTATACACAGAGCTGCCAAGAGATGAGATGGATGGGATGCAGGACAGGAGTAAGCAGCATGTCACGTCAAGCATGTTTGATTCTTTTCACATTCAGTTCTCTCGCATACTCGTTTGATTACGTGAAACTGTGAAGCCGTTGAGAGCGGGCCTTGGCCACTGCACGCCCGCTCTCTATATCATGTACTCGCCTGCTCATACCTACATATCGCCACTCTTCCTTGCGCATACTCCAAGGTTCAAACTGCTTACTGACCCGACCCAATAGGGCTCTGGTGGAGGACCTCAGGAATCAAATACTACCGCGTTTCTTGTACGCTCCGTGGGCCAGAACTGGCATCGTGGCTCCCTCATCGCAGTTGATGCCGGCGTCCATCTATCCTCTATAACCCGCATCATCCAGGCCTCGATACCATCACCAGCCCCTTCTCCCCCTTTCACTCTCACTTCAGGTCCATTCTCCGGTCTCGAGCTCCCTTATTCTTCCGTCTCCGCCAATGCGGCTTACATCACCCGCTCACTTGTTGACACATATCTCATCACCCACCCTCATCTCGACCACATCTCTGGCTTTGTCGTTAACACGGCGGGCTTCCCCGGCACACGCCCCAAGAAGCTGGCCGCGCTGCCCAGCACGATCCAGGCTTTCAAGACACACATCTTCAACAATGTTATCTGGCCAAACCTCAGTGACGAGAATAACGGCGCCGGATTAGTGACATACCTGAGGTTGGTCGAAGGCGGAAGCCCGGCCCTCGGTGATGGCGAAAACAGGGGCTACACCGAGGTCGCCGACGGTCTGCTGGTCAAGCTCTGGAGCGTGAGTCACGGGCACTGTATCGAGAAGCACAGTCACAGGGGTTCAGCCTCCAGCGCCTCGACACGCTTCGGCAGCCACGATGCTACCATGCCCGTTCAACGGCGCGACTACTACCATCCGTCAGGTGCTCCGCCAAGGACCTCGAGTCTACTCAGCCAGGCCACGTTCGGTCCCGGATCGCCCCAGGCTGATCAGGAGCGGATCTGTGTGTATGATTCAAGCGCCTACTTTATCCAAGACCACATTACCCACCGCGAAGTCCTCATCTTTGGCGACGTCGAACCAGACAGTCTCTCCTTGAGCCCGCGAAATCTCCAGATCTGGCAAGAGGCCGCCCCCAAGATCGCGGTCGGGTCTCTGCGCGCCGTCTTCATCGAATGTAGCTACGACGACTCGCAGTGCAACGACCGCCTGTTCGGCCACCTCAAGCCCGTCTTTGTTATTGAGGAGCTGCGAACGCTGGCCGGCGAAGTCGATGTCGCCCGCAAGATGCGCTCCTTGGACACCAAGAAGCGCAAGCGCATGGGGAGCAGTGCTGACGAGGGCCCACGTCGTAACCCCTCCCTGGTGAACCTGGCACCTGATGATCCCGTCTCACCCAAGACCATCAAGGCCTCGTCGGTGGATCTTGTATACCCTGGGCCCGAGACGCCGCCGACACCACACCTGGTTACGCCGACCGCTGAGCTCTCCCTCAAGGATTTCGAGTCGTTTACCTCTGTGCCGGTGATCAGGCGGCCACTGGAAGGGCTCAAGGTGGTCATCATCCACGTCAAGGACCGGTTGGATGACGGGCCTGAGGTGGGGGACATCATCCTGGAGCAGCTGCAAGAGTATGAGAAGGAGGCGCAACTGGGGTGCGAATTTATTATATCTAAGCCAGGGCAGAGCTTTTATCTGTGACCATCTTCATTTGCCGGCGTTTCTGGGATTTCAATTTCGGCTGCATTTGGGTCTGAAGGTTCGTTTATAGGATCGATATAGGAAGGGTTGGGGCTTGACGCTTTGCACGGTTCACGGCGGTGATACTAGGATACATGACTGCGTATGTATTTAACTCCTCGAGCCGATGGTTTGGTTCCAGAGATATTCGTTGAGGCCGCAAATCTTCAGGGGAGATGATTTGGGCACTTACACAAGAGTATACATACGCTCCCATGCCGTCTCTTCTTTCTATGCTCTATTCCTTACTTTGGTGTTTCTTTATCGCCTCTACCGCCCCTTCACCTCCTACATCCTTCTCAAAGTCCGGCCTTGGTATCTCGAGAGCCTCAGTGACTCTCGCATAAGTGATTCCTCCCAATCGACTGACCGGCCTCAGCACATTAGGATCAACAAGATTCCTCTCCTCGTTCAGCGCATCCTCCCTCACCCAGAACCTGGTCCCCTCAAAGATGGCCAAAGTCCCGGACTTGTTGCCCGGCCGCGCACGGCTGTCGTACTCCTTGAGCGTGTCTAGCTTGGCCTCGATGCTCACCACCGCCTCGCGCACGCGCGGCGGCTTGACAGTCTCGCAGTCGTAGACAGGAGTCAGCCCGGAAACGTCCCACTCGGAGACACCATACGGGGCGTTGACGCTGGTGGCGTTGGCGGCCTCGATGAAGGGCTCGGAGATGATGTTGATGACACACTCGCCAGAATCGGCGACGTTGCGCAGCGTGTCCTTGGCGTTTTCGAGACCAGAGGCGAAGCCGACGACAAAGAGCGGCGGGTCGTGGTTCATCATATTGAAGTAGCTGAAGGGGGCCAGGTTGGTGGAGGAGCCGTCTTTGGCGATTGTGCTCACAAAGGCGATGGGACGTGGGACGATGGCCGAGATGAGGAGCTTGTAGTTGAAGCCGGGATTGCGCCCGTCCTCATAAGGATCAATTGCGACGTGCGCCTTGGCTGGCTCATCGCCGTTTTGTGCCGAGGCGGCGCTGCTGTTGCTGTGGAGCTTGTTTGCGCCGTCGCCAAAGGACCAGCTGGGGTCGACAGTCTTGGAGTAGCGGAATTGCGAGGATGCATCCCAGTCGGGGCGTGAGGCCTCGACGCTCTTGAAGTCCGGGTGGGGGTTGCGCTTGATGCTGTCCGCCATTGTGATGGTGAATCGTCGGGTGGCGGTTGTGGTGGGCGGAAAGATGAGAGGTTTGAGAAGACGTTGGCGAGCTGGTGAGGAGATCATGTATACGGATCGTGGTTGATTTATCAGCCAGATGCTGTGGAGATGGTGGAACAATGTCGCGATGAGATGCAGTGTCGTCTAAGCTCGGCTACCCTATGTAGGTATGTACCTTAGTTGGTAATCCATGATAAAGCACGCCTCTGCAATTGGATATGGCTGTTGATCGGGCTAGTACTGTAGATTCCGACATCGCGCTTCTCCGCGTGGCTATGATCTCATTGACTTGCATCGACCAGGGTACTTTTGCCCGAAGCTGTGCTTTCTCGGCGGTTGATATCTAGTTGGACCGGATATTACGTCCACATTGATCGTGACATATTGTTCTTATATCATTATGCTTCTTGAGCGAGTGAACAACGGTAAGAAGCCATGTCTCGAGTGAAACCGTCGACTTCCTGGGCCAAACAGCCACGCTTAATTGCCAATCCAGCGCCCACAACACTACAGCAGTTATTTACTTCGTCAAGAATGGCAAAGGCGGAAATAATCCCTCGCGGTATAGCGTGCATTGAATTGCGTAAACCTATACATGCAGTCACTCTTTCTGCTCTTTGACCCTTTTCCTTGAACTGTAGACCTATGTTTAAAAGCGACAATGGCGTCCAATTGCCTTTGAATAATGCGAATACAAAGAGAAACAAGGGGAACGAGGCACACTAGCACTCAAAGACTGCATGAGTCCCTTGAAAGACTCGGGGTGGTGCTGTCAATGTCCAGGGTAGTCTATCTAGACCATGCAAGAGGCTTATGTAACGCACTTAAAAGCCATGACGCATGCCGACGGGACGTCGCGCATTAACGCGGTACGAGAGTCATACGCCGCGTCCAAACGCCAAAAAAAGAAAAAAGTTTGCGAGATAACTTTATCTAAGGCAGGCAAGTTGACCGAAAGATGCCACGCCGAATGCACACTTCTACCTCACGAACACCTTAAACCTTTCTCATGCAAAGATGGGGCTCTCGGCGCCTCGAGTATTTAATCCAGCCTTCTAGCCGTCTTTCGTTCCCTCCTTCTCCATCGTCCTCGTTGTTGCTCGGCGGACAAAAGTCGATACAGTCTCATCTGGATCCCAACCAACAAACCCTCGGTCGACCAAGGTCATACAAACCTAGAGACAGGTTGCGTCGACTCGTGAGCGAGAAACCAATAGCCACCGCTCCCCCGACCGCCTCTGTCGCCTTCAAAACAATGGCAACCTCCATCGAACTCGCATCTGTGCCTACCGTGGACACTCCCGGTACATGCCTGTTTGTCCACAGCGACAAGCGCTCCTACGTCTTCGGTCGGCCCGCCGAGGGCACTCAGCGCGCTTTCAACAGCCGAAGGCTCGGCATGGCAGCTACTGAGCAGGTCTTTCTGAGCGGCAGTGTTTCCTGGAACCAAGTTGGCGGACTTTTCGGTTACGTCCTCACAGTGGGCGGAGCGCTCGAGGCCAGCAGGGAACAAATGGCCCAGACGAACGAAGAGAGGCAGAGCAAGGGGAAGAAGCCGCTCAAGGGGCTTCAGGCCCTGTCCGTCGGTATTCATGGCGGCGAGAACCTCTGCCATACCTTGGCTGCCCTCAGACCTGTGATTCTACGACAACCCATTACCGTCTCCACCCATGAGCACAGGGCAGATCCCAGATCGAGAACTGTCGAGAACGTCGAGCCTGACTGGCAGGACGATGTTCTACGCGTATGGAAGATTCCGGTCCGAAGAACCCGTTCTAGCAGCCCGCAAAAGCGTCGGTTTTCCAGTCCTAGCCGTGGCAGCGATTGCCCCTCATCAACGCCTATTTTTAAGGAATATACCCCTCTCTCCGACCCTGAGTACGCCGCCACTCTCGTCGAGAAGACCATGTTCAATGGGCAGCTCAAAGGCAACGGGATTGTGATACCCACGAAGCTGAGCGACGTCAAGCCCACGCAAACGGTCTTTGTCCGTGAAAATGGAGAAGTCAAGCTGTACAAGGGCCCTCGCCCAGGCGATTCTACCGAGTTGGACAATCCAGACGACATTGTTTGGACGTTTCCTGAAGCGGACGGTGCCCTCGCTCAATACACAGACTTCATAAATCTGACGCATCGGCGATTACCGCCAACGATTTATAGCCAAACGGCCATGTGCTACATCGTCAAATGCCAGGACCGCCGTGGCAAGTTCGATCCGAACAAGGCCAAAGAATTGGGGGTCGCAGTAACCGACTGGAAGCTGTTGACCTTCGGGCAGACTGCAAAGGGCAAAGACGGCATGACTGTGACGCCTGACATGGTTCTTGGAGATGTACAGCTTGGAAATGGGTTCATTGTGGCCGATATTGAATCCCGCGACTTTCTCGACTCGTTTATGGAACGACCCGAGTGGTCGAATGCTGGACTTATGTCCAACATCGCCACCATTTACTGGATCTTGGCCCCTGGCTTGGCTGATGATGCCCGAGTCCACCAGTTTGTTCAAAGGCACGGCAAAGTAAAGCACGTTTTCTGTGCCAAGGATACCTGCCCCAACATGATCGCTCTGGCTGGCCCCAGTGAGCTTCAGACCAAGCTACGACGGATCGACCCTGAAAGATTCACTCTGCTCAAGTACGACAACTCAATCAAAGGATCCATGCCCCCTGGGCCACAAGCAGAGCCCGGCCGCATTGGTAGCAAGACGTTGCTCATGCCCCGTCTTCGCTACGACGCCGGAACAATAGCTCCTTTCCCCAATCTTGTCGAGGCTGCAAGGTCTGTCAGCGACGAGATTCTGGAGATGGCGCGCAGCGCTCAAGAAACGATTACGGATCCGGAATTCCTGCGACGGCTCGAGGAGGACGAGAAGGATATTCCAAGCCGCGACGCCGAAATCATTCCACTTGGCACGGGCTCTTCGATACCTGGAAAATACCGCAACGTCTCAGCAACGCTTGTTCGTGTTCCCGGCCTTGGCAACTACCTTTTCGACTGCGGTGAGGGAACACTTGGCCAAATTGGCCGGCTTTTCGGGGAGGAAGAGACTGGTAATATCCTCCGAGACATGAGATGTATCGTGATCAGTCACCTTCACGCCGACCATCATCTGGGAACCCCTACTTTCATCAAAGCCTGGTATGAACACACGCTGGAGGATACGAACGCCAAGCTAGCCATCTCCTGCATCTCAAGATATCGCGCCCTTCTCGAAGAGGTGTCCCAAGTTGAGGACATTGGTTTCCATCGTCTGCATTTTCCAAACTGTTCGTCCGAACATGATAGACTCAGCGCGGGCCGTATACAACTCGAGGAAAACGACTTTGGCCTCCGATCGATCACTCGTGTTGCTGTTCCCCACTGCTGGCTTTCTTTTGCGACAGAGATCGAGCTTACCTCTGGCCTACGCATCGCCTACTCTGGTGACTGCCGACCAAGTGACGACTTTGCTCGCGAGTGTGAGGGCGCCCATCTGCTCATCCACGAGTGTACCTTTGATGACGACATGCTGTCTCACGCTAAGAAGAAGAAGCACTCTACCATGGGCGAGGCGCTCGACATTGCACGGAAGATGAAGGCTCGGCGGACGCTGTTGACGCATTTCTCGCAGCGCTATGTCAAGGCCGACTCGCTGAAGCGGGAGGCCGTGGGTCAGGCAGGCGAGGTCGTTATGGCGTTTGATCAAATGCGTGTCAGGCTGGGAGATTTTAAGAAAGCTGCTGCCTTTCAACCGGCGATTGCGAAGATGTTGGCGGAGGCGGGCGATAAATGAGATGATTCGAATAGAAACTTGAACAATAGCATGCATGGGTACGGGTAGTAGCCAAAATACTTTTTTTTTCAGAATGCATCTCTCACTGTGCTTGACGACGCGGATCGTCCTGAGTATATTCTCGCCTTGCCAATTTCCTTCCATCTGGCGAGGACCCAGGATGGTTCGGGCTGGTGTCATTCCGAGGAAGAGGACGTAGTACTTCAAGTGGTTAAACGGCGAACCATATCTGTCAACTGAGGCGCTACTGCACCAGCATTTATATCGCCGGACATTTAATACTAAGACGCACCATGCATCTATTTCAATCGATGCTAGATGATAGCCACACAGTGGGATACTGCCATGGCTGGCGAGTTGCTGGGAATGGTGCGTTTGATCTTGAAGTAAACTTCATGAGCCTAATTAGTGATCGTGGTGACAATGTGACTGGTCCAAGGGTCTATCCCAAAGGCATATGAGGTTCTGCGGAAGTTATTATGTTAGAGGGTCCTAACAACGCAGTGTAATAGTGCAGGGCCTCGCAAGCTGGAGCCACCTGAAAGTACCTGTCCCTTCTCGTAATCCAAGCGGCCATGCATCTTCGAGGCTTAAGGAAGTTCATTGTTCACATTGGCGTACACATTTGTGACAGCAACGCCATTGACAGGTAGTTCTCTACATGGCTGAGAAAGTGTTTCTCCTTAAACCTAAAGGCGAGGTTCTCAAAGTGTGCCAAATGAGTCGGCCGGTGAGGACGTGGTTCCGTACGACAGGCAGCAGTCAGTTGCTGTAAGAGAGGAAGGAGCGCCAGTCAAGACTGAAACAAATCATTCTGACTACGCAGGGTCTCGTAAAACCTTTCTCTTTCATCATCATCCGTCAGCCCAGTTCCACAATCTTGGGCAATCTATCACCTTTCTGAGACAACGGTTTCCGCAATGCTGTACCGACAGTCAGCTTGACGCCCGCCGTCTACCTCTCGTCCGCCTCTCCGTCCACACCTGCTGTGTCTTTCCGTCTCCCGCCTTCGTCGTCCACTCCCTTCGAGCGCCTCCACCAATTACTTCAGTTTCTCCCTGTCGCCCAACTATTCTCGCCGCTTCTGTCGTCCATTGCCACTGTCCGTCGAAGTCGTACACGCCATCGCCCAGCCTGACGCCCTCGATCAAACGTACCGACCGTCATATACTATAGCATCGACTCACTTCATATCGGCCGCGTGACCTAATGGTTAAGGCGCTAGATTTCGGCTCACCGTGATCAACCAATCCCGCTCATCTCAATGGATCCATCCGCCACGGCGCCCACTTGACCCTGCAGCATGGCCAGGGAGAACAGGAAGAAGAGGGCGAAGAGGGAGAGGTTCAGGTTGGCGGTGACGACGATGCATACCGTCCAAGAAACCGGATTGCAGGAACCCTCGAGCTTTACGATTACCACAAGCGGATGATCAAAGTCGGGCCTGTTCCGTCCGGCACTCATCCCACCGCCTATGCCGATATCCCACCGCAACAGGCCGGCATGATCAAGATGGTCCCCATTCCCGGTGCGCCTGGAAATAAGGAGAAGGACGGCTTGTGGCTGAAGCACCGCCTTCCTAAGAACGAAGAGACACACACATTCCTAGGATAATGAACTCGAGCTCAGTGCGAGGTCCTGGGGGAAATAGCTTTGGCAAATCCATGTCAGCTGTTAGGTCAAATGATGGATCGCCTCCTGTCTGCATCGCAGCGATGACCGAGGTGGGAATGGGCGGCGTATGGGCAGATTTGGAGGCCAGAAGATCAGGGAGGCTCATCTCTAGTCCTCTTGTACGTAAAGCACGCCCGTTTTTATGATTTGTCTGCGGGCGTCTATCGCTTCTTGCCTCCCATTGTCTTATTGGTGATTTGGTGTGATGTTCGATGGGCGTCAATGTTCATAGTAAACGGAAGAGGATAGCCCAGGTCGGGGAAGAGCATCAGCCAGGGATTATGTAACCTCCCACACAAATATAGCTAGCAACTTGGTTCTGATTGTCAAGGGGAAATGGAAGACACTCCCAATATTTTGGTCGTGATCATATGAATTTGAACTTTCCTTACCAAGTTTACCAGCTCTCAAATCATTTGATAGTAGATATTGCAATAGGTAAGTAGGGAGTGTTACTGCCTGGATCCACTACCTCATGTAACCTTATTGAGAAAGCCACACATTTGGACGCGGTGTTGGACCCAACGGTATATTATCAAACCTACTCAAAGGATGTTCCAAGAACGAGCAAAAAGTAAAAGAAAGCGACCACGCCAGGATTCGAACCTTTTCGGAAATTAGCGACGATTCTGAATCAAATGTGAGAGTTGTGAGTCCAACATACCTGGAATCTCTAGAGAAATTGATGATCCGGTGAACCGAAATCTAGCGCCTTAACCATTAGGCCACGCGGCCGATGGGAATGTCATAAGTATTTCATACTATAAGTGCATGGTTGGCCGCAAACACCTTTCTTGCTGCCAATGCGGCAAATCTGAAAAGCGAAGAACGATAAGCTTGTGGAAACGATAAACTCTTCATATTAATGGGTAGTGTTCTGTGTTAAACACTCTCGAGTGCAAGCACCCCATTCGGCCGCTTTTTCTGCGTCCTGTTCTTTCCAATGCTTCCACAAAAAGCAAACGTACCGACACCTGGTCGTGAGGAAACGCTTCACAGGTCTGGCATGCCGTCTAAGCCATACCGCGTAGCATGGCAGGTTGGGCATTTTACGGTTTACCTAGTGAGGGAACAAAGTGGTAAAAACATTGTAGAGAAAGCTAGGGAGACAAGAGCCTATAGAAGCCACAGTGAATAATATTCAATGCCCTCTTCATTGCTTATTCTATTGTACATAATTATGGTCAACTCCGTCGAGTTTCCGGTCCGTCTACGCATAGGTTTGATGTGTCGTTGCATCGCCGATGACTGCTTCTGATCGACAAATGTTTTGTCCCTGGGGTCTGTGAGGTCTGTGAAGGGCGCTCTCCAACCCGCCATACCGTGCAGGCTCTCGGGCATCCGATATGCTTCTTACAACGTCCTTCATTGAGTGCATTGGTGTTTCACGTCGACGGCTGGAATTGTGTTGACTCAGGAGACCAAGAGATCATGCCTCCCAAGGGCGTCTTGTTTTTCCGACCAGGTCTAAGGATTCCTGGCGGGCTGGGTATGGGGTGTTAGAGCTGTGCTGCCGTTTGCTGTGTCGTGGATTGGACTCTTCACGTCCCGGTTGTCATTAGGTCACTTGACGACAGTCCATAACGCCATATCGTCCACGACAATGGAATGGACGTCTGCGTCTGACCATGGTGGTTAATTTTTTTTGCTTTTACAGAATGAAGAGACAAGAGGCGTGGCATGATATGCTGCCGACGATACTACTGCCGCAGTTCTGGAGTTTACCAACTTGCTTTACAGCTTTATAGGTGCCCATCAAACCAAGGAGTAATGGAGGTTACGACGTCGACTCGGGGGACTCGGGGCTGGACCTCGTTTCCGATGTGAGCTCGAGCGCCAGTTTTTGACCCAGGGAACCGGACCGTCAGAAGCATCGAGCAATTTTCTTCTCTGCTGCCCATGCGCTTTCTTCCCTGTACTCGACAATGCACGCTTCAAATGCAAATAGCTCAAAATTCCACCTCGCTTCAGAACTTCGTTCTCCCTGCGTCATTGCCTGATATTCCGCTTCCTGTTTGTGACATGAGCTCTCGCCGTGAGTAGTTCCCTCGTTATTTTATTCGACCGAGTAAAAATGTCCTACGATAAAACGATGGAGTGGAAGAATTGCCGGAGCATTACGGCGCATATAGCTGAAGTGCTTTGCACAGTAACAACGCACGACTGTACTTCGGCTTATCCTGACCTACCTTAGAGTATGTCTTCCTCCGACTTAATATATTGAACATCCAACTCTCGTATCTGATTAAGCTGCCTTAAAGTCCAGGGCCCTGGTGTTTTTTTCTTTTCTTTTTTTCGGTTTTTTCTTTTTGTGTGCAGCTTTGAATCTTGCTTAGGTCTTGTCCAGCTTGGGATATTTCCCACCTTGAGTCCTGCCTACTACCTATACCGTCCGGGACTTTGCGCCAGCTTGGCCAGGTCTCACTCATCCAATCTATTCAGCAAATTCTGGCGGGTGCACTGTACTGTCCCAGGTGTCTTTAGATGACACTGCGACATCTGGGGGGCAATGTGTGTGCCTAAGTACTTGTGCCATTACACTTCGCCGTGGGCTCTCGTGTACTTCTCCCCCCTTATTCAATAAAATATGCCGACCTCTCGTTAGTTATTCTCTTCTGCCTACCATCTCCTGAATTATTTTTTTGCCCTGATCGTGATACATAGCAATGGGCAGCTGCCTATTGTCTTACTTGTTCAATGGTCATCTCGCCTTGCACCTATGTAATGTTGGTTGCGTTTCTCCTCACATCTCCTGCTAGCCTGTACGCCGGTGAGGTGAGTGCCTCGTCCATCTTTGTGGGCATGCCTCTCTCTCTCTCTCTCTCTCTCTCTGTGTGTGTGTGTGTGCGTGTGCCTCGCTCTGAGTCCAAACCCACGGGGAGACAGACACCATCAAACCAAGGCAGGGAGAGTCGCCCCTGTGTTTTTTTTTTCTTCTCCCCCCCCCTCTCCTTTTTCTCTTTTCCCCTAACACTGGATCAAACGAGCAGGAGCGCTCTGGTTGGAAGTGGGGACTCATGCCAGTTGGTGTGTGTGTGTGTGTGTCTTGGTGATGGCTTCAAGTCAGGGAAGGTGGGGCAATGCCCCCCCCGTCCTTCCTCCTTCTCTTGTCAGTTCTTGGACGGGTATGGCGGGTAAACCCGCCCGCCCGTCCAAGACTCCAGGTTCGAATCCTGGCGTGGTCGTCGTCTCGCAGCGACGCGAGCGAATTTTTTGGAATTTATTTGATGATTCTGGCGATGTTTTTTGGTGGTTGAAGCCGTCTTTGATATCGCGATCGCCTTCCTTCCTCATTTTTGCCAGCCATGCGAGGCGGCCCGAACGTGCATGACGGACACTTAACCCTTTTAGGCAATCAACCTTCGTCCTCCTTCCCTTTCAACGTGAACATTTCAACGACATGTCACCCGTCTTCTTGAGACTCCAGAGCGATGTCCTAGATGCAATTCTCTCGGAGGGCGATACCGATGTTCGCATCCCCACGATTTGACCGGAGCGGGGCTGCACCCCGACCGACATTTATGTGGTGAATTTTATGACCGGCCCAACTACCTTACACACGTAACTCTCGGCGCCGAAAGCGGGACGCGCTTATCGTCGCTTTTTTTTATTCCGCGCCGTGGTCATTCGGGCTTCTCTAGCTCACCAACCCCCAGGCTCACAAAAAACCTCCGCCATTTCGTGCGCCCTCCTGTCGGTATCGCTCTTTACACCTACTCGACGCTCTCCCGGCGGGTAACTTTCTCTTAGTCATTGCGAAGTTCTTTCGTATTCCCTACATCGCATTGGAGCTATTATCAAAAGCTCAGTTTCAACATGTCGGCCTCACTACCGGGCAACCGGGAGCTCCCCGCGTCTCAACATGACATGGATACGTATATGGGACGGGTGCGCCATACAGTTGGCATTACAGATCCCTCGTAAGTCCGCTAGCGAACCTCGAAACATACAGGACACGAAGCTGATCGCACGGCGCATGCTAGGACCCTCTTCGCGGGCAAGACAGGACTCGAGACGGCCAAGCAATTGGTGACGGACTACAAGACGGGCAAGATTGAGCACATGTCGCCTGCCCTTTGGCATGCGAAGAAAGTGGTGGATTCTACGCTGCACCCTGGTATGCGTTCTCTGGGGACTATAATCGCACTACGGAACTGACTGGGTTATGGTGCTGCAGATACGGGCGAGCCTGTGTTCTTCCCCTTCCGAATGTCGTGCTATGTCATGACCAACCTCGTTGTCACCGCAGGCATGCTCCAGCCCGGCCTTGGAACGGTGGGCATCGTGGGATGGCAGGTCTTCAACCAGTCGCTCAATGTCGCCTTCAACACCGCCAACGGGAACAAGTCCTCGCCGATGAGCACTGCCGTCATGGTCAAATCGTACCTGTCCGCTGTCGGCGCCTCCTGCTCCGTCGCCCTTGGCCTCAACGCCCTCGTGCCCCGTCTCAACGTCTCACCCGCGACCCGCAACATCCTCGGCCGACTGATCCCCTTTGCTGCTGTTGCGTCGGCCGCTGGCCTCAACACGTACCTCATGCGCCGCGACGAGATTGTCAAGGGCATTGATGTTCGACCTGTGCTGTCGGAGGAGGACAAGCTGAATCTCAAGGCCGAGGGCAAGTCGGAGCGTGATCTGCCCTCGCTGGGCAAGAGCCATACCGCGGCCAAGATCGCCGTGTACGAGACCGCCGCGAGTCGAGTCTTCACCGCCAGCCCCATCATGGTCATTCCTCCCATGGCGCTGTACTATATCGAGAACAAGCAGGCTTGGTACAAGAACCTGATGCAGAAGGAGTGGGTGCGCGCGCGGCCTCTCCTCGTCAAGAGTATTCCCCTGGGCATCAACCTGAGTCTGATTGCCCTAACCTCTTTTGCTGTCCTGCCCTTTGCCCTGGCAGTCTTCCCCCAGCAGCAGCAGATTAGCGCCGAGCGGCTGGAACCCGAATTCCACGGCAAGGGAGGCTTGAATGGTAAGGTTGTCTTCAACCGAGGGCTATAAGAGGTTGTCTGTCGTGCGTTGTTCGAGTCGTGGAGATGCTCGAATACAACTATCGATAGCATACGGCAGTGGACGTGAAGACCTTGGCCTGGCCGGGGCTATTGGGGCCGCTGGCGGTTGACACTCCCTTTAGAAATCATACTAAAACTCGGACTCGAGAGATACGGGGTGAGGTGGGCAACCCTCCCCTGAATGGCTCCGAGATTCTTGCGAGCAAATTTGGGCATATATTGACGGCGTTTATGGGATAATCGAGGGCCTTCGGAGCTGGACTAAGGATGCCAGATTTGAAAAGACGAACGGTACTAGAGATAAAGACTATCTAGAGCTCGCAATGGATAGATTAGACCTGTGATACCTGACATCTGCAGATCCTTTTATCGGACCATAATGGCTGTTGGCTGTGTATGTAAACAAACGAGGTACTGCTTGCTTCAGCACGCGGCACGCATGCCTCGGATCACGATGCTCTTTGAGGATTACAAAACAGTCAAACTGAAGATGCTGGTACGTCACGTCCGGTTTCCAACTACGACTAAATAAAAGTTGAGACATGCGGGCTTACGATCTAACGACCATGAGACCATCTCATAAACGTGATGTAGCCAGATAGCAACGCCTAGTCTTGACCGGGCAAAGCCATCGCCACCGAGATCGACAGGGCTAACTCAGGCTGGTCGATGAGCCCGCGGGACGTCGAAGCCCTGGACGTCACGGTGTGACGATTTGTGGTGGGGTATTGGTTGACGAACCTACGAGAGGAGCGCGGGTAAGACAAGGCTAAACAGGTGACTCTGTATTGCTGTCAAATACCCAGGCCAAAGCACGTCACGCTCCTCCTCCTAGTCGCGAGTGGGTAGGCTCACAGACGAGACATTAGGGATAATATACGGGCAAGACTTACTAAGCAGGCAATAACATCTTGGGAACGGAATAGAAGGAGCCGACTTGGAGTATGGTAGTATTTCGTGGAAATTGAGGCAGCAGACTACAGGCATCAACATTATCAGCATGAGGGGACTGCTTCGCGGCCAACGACTGGGCTCTGGTCTCACTGGCCAGTTAAAGGGAGTGAGAAGCAAACCCCAATCAATATCGGAGGCTACTGTACAGTATGGGAGAGGAGAACCCGATTTTCTGTGTCGGTTGTGCTAGCCAACAAGAGAAGCGAATCGACGACCCATCACTTGGTCCTGGCGCGCGGCGGGGTGGTGGAGGGATGACCAGGGAATACCCTGAAGATACTTGGTTGCAATATTTAAATCCCACTGTCTTGAAGGATGAAGGAAACTGTTTGCTGATGTGTCAAGGAGGCCGATTACTGAGCACCGTCGGCCTAACGAGATGATAAAAGACGGGACGGATGGTTGCGCTCCAGGCTTATTGAGGTCCGTGGAGATTGGGAATACTGGGTTGATCAAGTAGGCGCGCAGGGGATCTTGTCAAACTCCGCTTTAGCCGGGGTCAACCAAGGTGGATGGATCCAGCGCCGAGGCGGGCATATGCCGTGGGTGTGAGCGGGTGCATGCCTGCATGCGCCTTTGAGAAAGCATTTGGGAGGATTGGTAGTTTGACGATAAATCGAGTACGCGTCGAGGCTTTCGAAGACTGATTAATAACCGCTCTGCCGTGACCAGAATTCGCATCGTGCGATTTAAAACGGTGTAGCGGTGTTGTCAAGGTGCATCTGAGTGACCATGGCTGTGACGAATGATATTTGCGGCCCGTGAGCTGACTGGGCTGTCATCAGCCCGTGGCAACGGGCCAGAACAACGGCACAAGGATGAAGCCCACGAGTGACGAGAAGCTAGTGTGATCCCTGGAAAATGGTGCAGAGGCTCTGGAGACTGAACCGGCCGCGGAGCCGGAACCATGCGAGACGGGGCTGGTGGCATATGTTGGGGTCCCTGTTCTCCATCCCCAGGCCTTTGGATCTGCTAATTTGTGATACTAGCAGAAGCGACCGATGTTCGAAAGGATTCGGGAAACGTTTTGAGGAGACATGTTCAATGCCGCCTCGAGTCTGCCTGCTGAGTTTCCATCCAGGGGGCGCGATGAAGACAAAAAAGAGCGTACAGTAAACGCACGGGGTTCAGCGAGGGTCGAGGGTTGGCTGAAGGCCCACTGCCAGTGTCACTTTGCGCGAGCAACGTGCCAGATCTGGCGTTGTATGGCTAACTTAGACTTGTCCGGGCGATGGAGGTTGAAACTCTGTGCCGGGCTGTGGAAAGGTACCAACGGGCAGGCGAGTCTGCGATGTTTCTATCCCAATACTGTATGTCAGTACCTCATATGGCGTCCTGGTTGTTGAGCTCGCAACGATCGATGAATGAGGCCGGAAGCCGGACGCCTTAACTTGGCCGTCATTCTCGACCCCACTTTGCGTGTCAGTGTTGAATGCTTCATTCTTGCGACTTCGGAAATCAACAAACTTTTTCCACCATCGCTTTGCGAAACGTCGTCATTCCTTGGTCTCTTGGGGGTTCAGCAAAAGTTGGAAAATTAATAATTACCTTCCAATATCCCTGACAGACCACGGCCAGCCTACACGCAGTTCAAGAGGGTATGAAGGAGGACATCGAGGAGGGGGATAATTCCTTTAAAGCGCAACAGCTTCGGCGATAGCCTGAGAGGGTGGAGAGGTACCTACTTAGGTAGAGAGGGTGAAACGGAAGGTGAACAGGCAGTGTCAACCCAGGCGGCAAGTACCTGCGTATACTTGGTATGAAAGTATCTGAGCAGCAAAGACTGGGTGCACCAACAGAGAGCTACGCGAGTATATACCCAAGATGGTAAGGCGCACTTGTACCGCCGGCACCCGTCTGGAGGGACTTGGGCTGGACCCTTCACACTTCACACTCAGGTTCCCATTGTTTTTTTGTCACAGCAGGAAGGACCCTGGGCTGGACTGCCCTCTGTGTGTTTTCTTGGTAAGCTGTCTCTCGCACTTACCTTGGGCTCCTTGATCTCGATCAAACGCTTCAGTTGGGCAGGCAGACAGTTATCCTTAGAACAACATCAATAGGTAGATCTTTGTCTTTTCCCTGACAGAATCCCGTCAGTGAATCATTCTCGCCATGAAGGGGTTCTCTGCCCACACGTCACACAACCGGCCTTACGTCCACTGTACACCTGCGGTACCCTCACTAAAGGCAATGCTCCACCGGTGCCACACGTCGCCGCGCAGATTTAGGTTGAGGCCAAGAAACCCCCTAACACACCCTTTGCCCACTCGGTCCCAGTGCCCGCCCCCCATTGTGATGCGTTTTTGATGGAGACGAAGGCCTGTAGACGGGAGCCCTGCGGATGAGCCCTGCTTGATGCCCTGCATCGCCCAACTCCAATGCCGCATCGAAGCAGCCACATCCAGGTACTGCACCTCCGCATGGTTTGGGGGCCTTCGCCTCTTATCGACCCTCAAAACCGTGGATAACCTGGAAGAAAACCATGCACAGTGGGAGGACAATAACATAACCGGTCAATCTCTCAATGGGCCTGTCGAAGATGACCGTAAAGGATAGTACTTTGACGCTTGTGGACGTCACTGCCCTGGGCTATGTACCAAAGAACAGACCTGTTCTTCACCTCACCAACGTCACTTGCGCACGATGGATCCTCTCGTTCCCTCTGCCACCCAGTAGTTTTGGCCAGCGCTTTTCCTTCTCGGAAGTATGTGACGCCTTCTCCCTCACCCTCAACTACCAAGCAGGCTGTGAAAACCACTCCACTCGTGTTTTGAACATACTGCCCTTGCCTCCTCGTCCCAAGAGTCCAGACTGAGGGAAAAGCGAGAATCCGACACTTCAGGTCCAAGGTCCCTTCAAATTGGCTTTCGCTTGCCTTACAGCGCTCTTCCAGGGACCACCTCACCTGAACCACCCACTATAGCCCGCTAAGCCCGTGAAACTCTGACCACTAGGGCTCACAGCATCCACTGAAAGGCTCTGTCGAGTACCCTCTTCACACTGAACTGGCTTCCGCACCTCCACCTCCACCTCCCTCTCACCACCACAACTCGTCCTTCCACCAAACCGCTTGGGAACGCCCCCCCGGGTCCCTTTCCCCAGTCCCGTCCGTTCCATCTCGCCTCTCCTCCCCCATCGGCAAGGCGACTCCTCTTCCATTCTCCTTCACCCACGATACGCACACACACGCAACGAAAGAGCATTCGATACGATCTAGCTCGACACGATTTGATCGGGCAATCGTACCGTTCGGCACGGCCTCGTTACCGTTGGTCTTCCTCTTGCCTGCCCATCGGCCTCTTCTGCATCTTGACCCCGAACGGCTGTGACTTCCCCCATCATGTCGACGCCTACCACGGCCACGGCCACGCTTCCACACTACCATCCTCATCATTATCCTCCCGCGTATCCTCATACGCACTCGCATCATCAGAGTTACCAACCAAACCCTAGCGCTAGTTATCGTGCCGCTCCTTCAACCCAAACAATCCTACCTCCTCCGGTGTCGTCCGCCGCTTCGCCCTCCCATAACAGTTCAGCCATTCTGCCGCCGCCCTTTCAGCACTCGCCTCTGGCCTACTCGTCAGGATCGAATGGCTTAGGCCTCGCTCACTCCTCAGTTCCTCGTCCTGCTGCCTCGGCCCACGACCCTTCTCCCCGTCACGACGCGAATTACTCAACAACCACTATGCCCGAGCCCGTTGCTGCTGCTCAAGCCGAGCAGCCATCCAGGAAGCGTCGTCGTTCCCGAGAGCCTGACTGGACCAACTTCTACAAGAATGGACTGCCTAAGGAGATTATTGTCATCGATGATACTCCGGAACCCGAGGCTAACACGGCCCGAAAAATCACAAACGGCACTGCCACTGTGCCCAGCGACAACTCAACTCGTCAGGTGGCCAAGAAGAGGAGACGAGAGGAGCCTGGGACGGTGCAAGGTACCGGGTATCACATCAAGTATGTCGGGTCACAAAACAACACCCCGTTGCAAACAGCAACACCGACAAGTTCGTCCATCTCGAGCGCCGACCGCACCAATTCCGCACTCAACACTACTGCGCCGACTTCACTATCCTCGAACGGCCAGTACGACGATGTCCAAGCCCCTCTCAAGAGGAAGCGGACTCGCCAACAAGTGGCCAATGAGGCCAAGCGCCGTGATGTTGACGGCTTTGGTGACGCTTTTTTCACATACAAGCCTCCGCCTTACCCGCCCAAAAAGGCCGGCGAGGTGAACGTGCAAGTCGTCCATGACGTGAGTCTCCTCTCCACATCACCATGTGCAATCCCCATCCCCACTAACAGATGCAAACAGCGCCACTACAACAAGAATGTCAAAGTTGATGATGACGATGGACACTACATCGTTGTGCCTGATGCTGAGTTGACAGAGAAATGTAAGTTGCATAACCATTCACGAGCAGGGTTTTCAAGCTGACCGACAGATCAAATTGTCCGCCTTCTCGGCCAGGGCACTTTCGGCAAGGTCGTTGAGGCCCGTGACCGGAGGCGCAACAAGGCCGTCGCTGTCAAAATCATTCGATCGGTACAAAAGTATAGGGATGCCTCGAGGATTGAACTACGTGTTCTGGCTACGCTCAAGGCGAACGATGAGGAGAACCGCAACCGATGCATCCATCTCCGGGACTGTTTCGACTATCGCGGTCACATCTGTATCGTTATGGACCTGCTCGACCAAAGCGTCTTCGATTTCCTGAAGGGCAACGGCTTCGTGCCCTTCCCTAACAGCCAGATCCAGAGCTTTGCTCGGCAGCTCTTTACAAGCGTGGCTTGTAAGTTAAACCAAATACCACCCTTTCTGATACATGCTGATCCTCTTAGTCCTCCACGACCTTAATCTGATCCATACCGATCTGAAGCCTGAGAACATTCTGCTCTGTGATCACTCGTATCAGACCTTTACCTACAATCGCAAGATTCCCTCGTCCTCCACCACCATCAATCGACAAGCCACACAACGTCGCGTTCTTTTGGACACAGAAATTCGACTTATTGACTTCGGCTCTGCGACCTTTCAAGATGAATACCACTCGTCCGTCGTGTCAACTCGCCATTATCGAGCCCCAGAGATCATCCTGGGCCTAGGATGGTCATACCCCTGTGATATTTGGAGCATAGGATGCATCCTGGTCGAGTTCTTCACAGGCGATGCCTTGTTCCAGACCCATGACAATCTGGAACACTTGGCCATGATGGAGGCAGTTGTGGGATCCCGGATCGACACGCACCTTGTTCAGGCTGTGAACAAAATGTCGACGCGAAGTGGAGGCAATGCTGCTTCCAAGTGAGTCCAAACAAGACCAGCCCCACAGTCCACCGACTAATGCATATCAGGTACTTCAAGAGACTGAAGCTCGATTACCCCACGCCTGAGACGACCCGAGGCTCCAGGCGCTTTGTAAAGGCTATGAAGCATCTGAGCGTAGGCGACCTTTCCAATTCTTTGCTTGTCGACACCACTGACAATACCTAGGATATCATTCCATCAAGCAACTACTTCCTCAAGAACTTTGTGGACCTCCTCAAGAAGATTTTCGTCTATGATCCTGCCCAACGTATCACAGCAAAGCAGGCCCTGAATCATCCCTGGCTCAAGGAGATGGCCCAACCTGATGACGGCACCGAGGCGGCTAAGATTCGTCTGGAGCGGATAAGAATGGAGCAACAGGGCGCAAGACATCATCCATATGTCTGAAGTTGACATTATAACCACCTCACACCTTACTAACGACACACGGCATGATCATGGAGTTCTGGTTTCTTCAGGCGTGTATGATGATGGGAAGGACATCTTTAAGGGCGGGAGAAGCTCATCTGATGCTCATTCGGTTTGCCATCTGTATTCTAGTGCCGCACTCGTCGCATTTTCTCGCCACCTTTTCCGCGTTATCTTGGGAGTTTTTTTTCATGGCGGGTGGCTCGTTCACGCATCACTATGCCGGGAAGACGGGTGCACTTTGTTGGATGGGGGCGTCGTGGTACTGGGTTCGGCTCAACAACATAGGACAACCAGACTTGTCCATTCCAATTTCCTTTGTCAGGTCTAGTAAAATCGGACAACTGTTCCACGAGAACCTTGCATTACCGCGATCAGACAACCAACGGAGATGCCCAATCGCTTCCAGAGTTCGCGCGTCGTCTTAATTTAAGATCCCAGGATCCGTTGCTCAATATTTGGCTATATCTGGCGAACAATACCATGCTTGCTCGGTAGGCTGACTTGAACTTGCTAAACATTATCTCAAGTCACTGACGCGACTAGGGTATACTTCTGATCGCCATTGACAATGTTCTTTTGTTGCTGGAAGACGTGCGAACAAGGCAAGCAAGTTCTGAACAATGCGTCTTTTTGGTGTTACGCAGATCAGAGCCACAGCAGATATGTTCACTACAGTCAAGCATTGGCTGCGTCTAGTTCTTGCAAGTTCTACTGGCTCGCTAGCCTTGTTCTTGAGGACTACCTGGGGTGCATTGGTATATAAGGACCATTCGTTAGGCGCAAAAGAAGACAGGGCAAAACTGCATCACAAGAAGACAGAATTGTAGGCTGAAGATCTCTCTTGCAGAAGAACTTTGTCCTGGGAGGCTGTCCAAAGCCCATCATTACTGAATATTAGAGGCCGTGACTCCCAGCGGCCATCTCTCGCTCTCGACGTTCTAATTGAATAGCGGGATTTGGCTGGATTATTCTGACTGCGAACCTAGTCGCATCCATCATGGTCGGCCGTTCTGGTACGGAGAGCCGCCGTGATGAGGGTGCTGCGAATAGTGATTATCGCCTCCACGATATGTCACCACGTCAACTTGGCCAGATCACGGAACTACTATGGATAGATCCTGCTGCCAACCTAGCGAGACCGGACAAAAGATGGCTCCAAGAGCAAGAGGAGCGCATTGCCACTTTAGACAAGGCCATCCGCTCTCCGACCACACTCTTGAACCGTTTTGGAGTCCGCAACGACAATTCTCGTGATCCTTCGGTGGCTTACCTTTGCACCGCTCACCGCGGCCTCAACCCCAAATTGATCCGTCGACTCCAGGACCACATCATGGCCGAATGCATTAAGCGCATCGATCGATTTCGCGTCTGGCGGCGACGCATGGATTACCCCGACTCCGTCCAGGCATGGCTTGACCGTATTGATGCCGTGTCGGCCATGTGGATAGGCCATGCTACCTTTCGTGCCATGTCTGGATACGACCGCGCCTCATTTGTCAAGCTCAAAGTCAACGGCGGGTGTGAAGCCTGCATGATGTCAGTCTTTGGCGGCAGGCCCCAGCTGCTTAGCGACCTGAGAACGAGCTTGATCGTGCGTCGTGGGAAGTATCCTCGAAGAAACCGCAAGGAACCGCGTCTCCATCGATTGGTAGAGTCTTGGATTGGGCAATTTGATGCTGACTGTCGCAGGATTGTTATTAACGCGAGCGAAGCGCTAGCCGAAGAGATTAACGTCTTGCAGATCGAGATTGACCGTCGAAAGGAGCAGCAGGGGAAGCCCAACGAAGAATCCGCCAAGCCGCCCAAGTCGCAGCGCCGCAGACGATCGAAGAAGACAGAGAGCCGACAAGAGATCAGGGAGGAATATTCAGTCGCTGAGCCTCCTCGAACATTGAACGGAGGCCATTCACACCGGAGCAGCAGGGATGACAGTGCAAGGAGGGGTGATACGCCCAGCCAAGACTTGCGCAAAGACGAAGACGAGAACGACGAACAGGCCGTGCCGGGCACCGTTGACCCCGGAGGTCTTAGTGAAGATGAGGAGGATCCAATCGACGAACATGGCGGCTTTTCGACATCGACCTGGATCGATCGCCGCATGCAGGAACAGGGACTCACATCTGAACAGCGCCAGCAGCTCTTCGAAGATGACATGCACCCTGCTTTCAGTGACTTCGGTCCTTGCAGTGCCGTACCGGCGGCATTGGACCTAGGCCGGAGAGGAGAGCAAGAAGCAGCACGCAGTCCACCAGGAAGCATCTGGGAGCCTGTCTCCGTTTACTCGCCCCCTGAGTCTCTGGTTTCAACCCCGCATACACGCCGGATCACGACAGTACTGGAAAGAGATGAAGACATAGAGCCGCTGCCCCCTATGGATGACACAGTGCACCTTGCCTTCTGCCAGCAATATGGGTTCGCGCCGTACCCCGAGTCCGCAGCCCCTCGGCCCTCGACTCAACCGCCAGAGTCGCATGCTCAACAGGCGGCTGCAAGGCAACGGCACTTCTCTGTTGCGACGGCGTCAAGCGTCTACTCTTCTCACGCGGGGTTCCGTCGCTCGCAGGAGAGCCTGGGGTCGTGGCGCCAGCAGGACAATACAGGACCTGATAACTCGGATACCACCGAACAACCGGAGATCGTCTTCAGGGACCCATTTGATGTGGCTAGCAACGGAGGACGGTCACGGGGACGATTGCCTGAGCGAAGAGACTCTGCCAGAACAACGCTGTCGTCGAATGTGTCGCCATTAGGCACACGGTACCCGAGGACTCCCCGTGGGCAGGACAGAGACGGCCTGGAATGAGCTGCAAGCCGCACAAGATGAGAAATGGATTGATGGACTGGACAATTGTTTTTATTCGGAAACCTGGCGTCTGGAAATGGGATAACATAAGGGTGGGACATCACATACAGCTGGTGCTGTAGGAGGGACGGTTTGAGGAAGGACATATACCCAGGGCAGGACCTTAACAGCGAGAATTGTTTCTTTTGTCAAACCTTTCCTTAATTGAAGCGAATCCGATGAATTGGGAGTTACGCATAAGGATATTATGATACCAAAATGTGACTATTTTCCTTCAATCGTAGAAATCATTTTCTTGATATAACGCCCAAGCCCAACTTCCATTAGTATGGACCGTAGCCATTGGCCTACCTAACTCTTCTATCCGTAGTCCCTTGATACTACCTACCTGTACCTTAGTATCGTATTCGTGACCCAGGTCTTGCACCACTTCAACTTGTGCATCCCACTAATGGAATTGTCCAGGGTTATCGGGCTCCTTGAGCCATACCTTATGTTGCCTCCATCCGAACATGGACCTGGAACTGCCACTGCCAGGCAACTGGCCAAAGAATCTCTCCTGCCGAGCCCTAAGCCCTAAGACATACCTTACTTACTAAGGTAAGCTGAGGATTCGTGCATTCAATGTTTTGATCCGTTCCCATCCTCACCTGCGTTGTTTGCAGACCGCACGCTGCACCTCCAGTAACTTTGACTTCTCCAGCCCATAATAACGGGGTAGATTCTCGTTAGTCCTCGTCGTTGAGCTCAAGCATATATTTGCCACATTGTAGCAGCTAGCAGTACCTTTTGACCTCTATTTGCTGCAAGCAGGGCAGCCTGGTTCTTGTTTACCTGGGCATGCACGATACGGCCTTCTTTTATCCCCTTTCTGCATGATCTAGTACGCCTCGTGCTTCGGTATGTCGTTACACCGCATTTCACCAGCGGGAACTAACAAAGCCAGAGCCAGCGCTTCCACGATGGAGAACCCTCTCGACAGTGAGAGCGGCAGAACGCCTGATCGCAGCCTGATGCCGATATCTATATCTAGAACGCTGCAACAGTTTCGCGCCTCTCACGGAAGTCCTACGTCTAACACAACTTCCAGCCCGAGGCTACTTCCTACCGAAGCATGGAGGGCCAGAATTGAGACCGGTGGACGATCAGCGTCTGCGGACACGGCTTAGTTTACCGATCAGCAAGAGCATGAACGTCTTTCCGGTCGTCTAAACCCTCCAAAGCAGGCAAGACCAGCCGCTCTAGGTCTTCAACAACAGGAAGAAGAATCAGATTGCCCGGGCACTCTTCCTGATTCCGAGAGCAGCTGTTCTGAGACAACAAACTCTCCTCAGGAACATAGTCCTTGTCCGTCTGAGAAATCAGGATCAGAAGGGGTGCCGCTCCCAGCACCCTTGCATGTTATTCAAGCCGTTCGTGGCCCGGAGGATGTGCGTCAACATGGCCACTTCAGCACCGCTTCCTGGGATGGAAGCAAGCAGGGACTGCCGGCGCCAGGGCCTTGTGCATTGCAGGGCAGAGAGCACGAGGAATGGATGCATGCCCCATGCCAACCTGAAGCCCAGGGCAACGGCCACTGCGCTTCACAGCCCGACCCGACTACAGCTATAAGCCACTGGCAGGTGGATGACATCAGGCCACCCGTGGTCGACCTTCGCATGCCGCGAGACCCGCAAATTGACCGGTGTGATATCAACCCAGAGACTGGAGAGTTCATGAAACCAGTCAAACATATAAGGCTCAACAAGGAGGATAGAGGATTCAGCACGCTCCAGATAGGAAGCCCAGAATGGCGACGGTTGAACATGTCGTCGGATACGTGCATTTCGAACGAGCTTCGTCGTCGTGAAAAGATCAAGAGCGAAGTCCTTGACAAGATGAAGCGGAAAGAAGTAGCTGAGATACCACTGGAGGAGCCATGGCCAGACGCTTCATGTACCCTCCGCCCTGCAGTCCCAGATGACTTTCCACGTATCGCCGAAATTATGAATCTGGAAAGTCAGCAGCAAGGAGATTCGCAGGTCTTGCAGCCACGGCCTGTTGGCCCAGAAGACATTCAAGCTATCCATGCTGCCTGTCTTCAGGATTATCGACCTTTCATCGTCGCGGTACCCTCGCGGAACGAGTTTCTAGACCGTTCGAAATGGCCCAAGGAAGCCGAGCAGGAATACCAGGAGTTTTTGAGGTTCAAGACATCGCAGCAAACCACACAAAACAAGGTCATTTTCGGATTTGCATTCGTAGCCAACTCCCGCCAGGGCTTCCTAGGTGGCGCGTGTGCTGGTTCCCGGTTTACCGGCCAGATCAGGTTGTTAGTACATCCTTCCCATCGGCGAAAACTTGTCGGATCGGCCCTTCTAGACAAAATACTGCTTTCTATCACGCTCTATCATCGCAACCTTGTCGACTACAAATGGGAGAGCTCTAACGAGCCTCCGCTCACATACGAGTACCCATCCGCAAGGAATCGCCGACAGTACGCCAAGGTCTACATTGAGACTTTCTTTACCGATGAAAGCGACAGAAGAATTCCCTGGATGACACAATTTCTGGAGAAGTTCGATTTCCAGCGTCTGGCGTGTTTCAAAGAGGCTGTCAAGGGGGGAAGAGGGACAGGCACTTGGATGGACATGGTTGTGTGGGAGTTGGAAGCGCGCCCGGTGGCTGAGATCGTAGAGAGTTGAAGCATATTGCTATTTATTACCGATGAAAGTGCAGGAGGCCATGACGAGAAGATCAAGAAATGTCTGTTTGGAAGGGGCGAGAGATGTTCATCTTTGGTATGCCGGTACGGGATTCGTCCTACTTGTTATAATCGCCACTTAATCTAGGTAATAAATCAAGTGGAGGCTCAGGTTTTTACGACTTTGACAACCCCGGAAAAAATTGATCCTGTCCGCGCGAATGAAGATGTTTTTGGCGAAAATGCGAAGTCAAACGGGCGTAGAGCATCATCCAGGTAAGGTGGTCAAGTAAGGGGGCGTAGGGAGGTGGTTGAAATAATCGTCAATCACGTGGGGCTGCGAGAGCCGCAAGCAACACAGGACTCGTCAGGTATTTACAACCGAAGTTAGCAGTTTTGCAGGCAACAACTTTTAACCCAAGCTAAAGGTTCCATTTCAAGTTTTCTAAGCTTCGGATATTGCTGTTCGCCAATCATGCTATCCATTCTGCGAAAGGCCCGCCTCAAGGACAAAGAGATGCGGATATTGATGCTGTGAGGCGATGCCAACCTAGGTCCCTCGAGGCGCACCTTGCTGACGCTGAACAGAGGACTGGACAATGCAGGGAAAACGACAATTGTTAAGAGGGTTATGGGGGAGGACGTGAACACAGTAAGCCCCACGCTGGGCTTCATCATTAAGACGATCGACTATGAGGGGTAAGACCATGTTCTCGCCGAGTTGGACAGGGTGCTGACGAGTACGGACTAGATACAAGCTCAATATCTGTATGCTTTTTTAGTCGTTCAGCACTCTCTGGGCAGCAATCACTGACTGCAGCAGGGGACGTCGGTGGCCAGAAGACGTTGAGATCGTACTGGAGGAATTACTTTGAGAAGACGGATGCGCTGATTTGGGTTGTCGACGCAACGGACCGGATACGCATAGAAGACTGCCGAGAGGAGCTGCAAGGCCTATTGCTAGAAGAGGTACGTCGCGATCAACGACGAGGCAAGGTGGGGACTTGAGGTTTACTGACGAAAGGCACACAGCGTCTGGCGGGCGCAAGCCTACTCATATTTGCGAACAAGACCGATGTTGAGGGTTGCATGACGGAGGACGAGATTCTCTCGGTAGGTTGGAACAGAGAACACCAGGTCGTCACAGGCTTACCATGGAGGGCTCTAGGCACTACAACTCGAATCGATACGGACGCATCGTTGGCATATACTGCCTTGCAGTGCCATGACTGGGAGCAACCTTAAGGAAGGACTGTCGTGGGTTGTGGAGGATGCCAAGAAGCGCCTGTTCCTTTACTAAACAAAACTTCTCCTACCTTTGAGGCTTCTCTCGAAGGGCAACAACAGGGAAGGTAGCACTACGGAGCACCAGTTGCTGACGAGTGAGATGGGCACATGTAGCTCATGTAGCTCCAAAAGCAAAGTCCATCGTGACATGCATACCTTAGGAGCTAAAAGTGTCGAGGATAACAAGTACTGACGTGGTTGGCACATGGGACTCGTTTCGCCGGGCAACGCCAGATCTCAACGAAATCTTCCGGCTCCAGCAAGCCGGGACAACAGGGAACAAACAGGCCAGCGGAAGAGCACACCAAGTGCCGCTATGTCGCACTATTGACTGGCTGGAGGATCTGAGATTTTGTCACGGTTGGAGCCGAAGCTAGATTCTACAATCACAACCTAAGGTTTCAACGGATCCAAGTCCCTGGCGCGTTGTGGTCGCGGTGGGGGGCATGATGGGATGGGGTGGTCAATGTAAACAAAAGATGACGTTTTCATTGGTTTTTGCTTATGGCGCACCAACCAAGTACGATATTTGTCAACGCTGAATGGGTTTGCATAACGCAGGACATCTTTTTCATTTCGAGATAGATGAGCTGCATTGGTCCAAGCATGCTCTAAGTCGTGCTATATCATCAGCTTTTAATAAGTCATGCAGAATATCCAGGGGTTGAGAGGACTGCCATGACGCCTTTGAAGCTGTCAGGCACCAAATGTTGCGGACAGGGCGGGCAGTCCGGTTAAAGATGCCCGGGTACCGCCTCATTCTAGCGGACGCCTGGCAGCGGAGGCGAGACTCCCTGAAACCTCCGCTACAGGGACCCTCTGGGGGCTCCTCTTATAGTGGGTTTAGGGAGAGACACGCCTGGAGTATGTCCCGGCGGGTAGTAAATCAGGGAACGCAAGGGGCATTCAGAAGCCAATGACGTTGCGCAGAGAATGGCACAGGATCCCGCTTGAAAGCCGCGGGCTGAATGCATCAAAATCCCAAGCTGCAACTTTACGGGCATGATCCCATCCCAGTTGCTCACCCTTTGACGCCCAATTCTCCATCATCAACACCTAGTGAACGTCTCGCAGGACTTGGTGTGGGATTTCTTTTTCTTTGGCTGTCTGCTTATGTTTATGCTCACGCAGCGGCCCCTCCCCTCCGCTGCCGCCGCCCGTTCTAAACGATTCCCCCCTTCCGTGTCATGTCCCTAGAGTCCACGAGCCATGTCCGACGAAGTCTCCCAATTCCTCGAACAGGTCGAGCGCCTGCGAGGTCAACAGATCGAAGAAGACGAAGTGCGAGCCCGCGAGCTTGAGGATTATATGGCCGCCAAACGCGAGAGACAGGCCCGTCGTGAAGGTGAGCAAGAACGCGAATCAGTGAAGCTTGTGATGCTGGTTTTCCCAGGAGGCTTTTGCTGTTGCATTGATGGCTTTGACTTTCGTCGGGGCAACATCCCCACGGTACACAACACAAGTTTCCGGTGTTTACTTTCCACATCTGCTATTGTTTACCTGGTCTATATTCATGGATGCTATTTGGTCGAGACCATGGAGGTTGCTGATGGTCATATCGAGAGCCATTCGCCAGAAACTCTCAATTGCTGTCCTTTTGCTAACCACGGTCCTGCCCCTCAGAACGTGCCAGATCCATCTCGCCGCAAAAGTCTTCTCCTGCAAACACCCCCTCCCCACGCTCTAGCCGGCGCAGCATACATTTTTCCGAGGCATTGAGGCTCGAATCTCCTGGTGCTGCCAAAGACAACAGCTCCTCTCATCCTACCGACCCTGAGGCGAAGCTCGGCGCCCCAATGGACTTTGTCAACTCCTCGCCCAGCAAGGAGAACGAAGCTCCCCACGACGCCGATGACAAATCTACAGCTTCGACACCACCCGCCCGTTCATCTACATTGTCGTGGCAGCGCCGCCCTAGCTCCCGCAGCGGCCCCGTCCGTCCCTTGAGCATGCTCGCGACCCAGAATGCGACCCAGCGGTCGCTGGTCGGGTCGCAGGATGCCGCCCCTGCAGCCTCTTCCTCTACCGAGGAGACCTTTTCCAAGGACCACATCGCCCAGGCCCTTGGCTCCAAAGACCCTGCATGGTTCCGTCAGACTGCCGACCGTGGAACTAGCTCTGCTGCCTATAGACGAAACCAGGTCGAGGACAACGACCGTCTAGACATGGCCTCTATCAAGGCCCAATTGCCGGGCATGGTAGCGGATCAGCCTAAACCAAGCCCTCCCGCTGAGGAGGCTGATACTCCTCTCAAGATGCGACTGGCAAGCCCTCCAACTCTCAACCCTCCAGGCCTCGATCTTCCTGTTGACGACAAGCCTGCTGGCGACCGCTTCTCAAATGCGTCTCCGACTGGCCGCAACTCTCCCCTGCGGTCCAACTCGCGCTCCACCTCCCCTACGAAAGGCGTTGGCGGCTTTGTGCAGAGCGCCATGATGAAGCGATCAGACAGTGTCAAGCGTTGGAGTGTCACGAGTCCTCCTGGACTGGGCCGCGGCGACTCAATAGCATCAAGTCGCAGCGGTGGTTTGCCTTCGACCACACGATCCCAAGGTGTGACTCGGCCTGGGCCAACCACGCCTGGCTCCAGCCGGCCGACATCACGACATGGGGACTCTGATAATGAGACTACGCCTAGAGTCCCTACAATTGATACTGCCTTGGAGTTGAACATCCCGAAGGCAGAAGGAGGCGATAGAAACCAAATACCCACGAGCCCATCTAAGACAATGGATTCTCGACGGTGGAGCCCAACCAAATCAAGCTGGCTGGAGAGCGCCTTGAACAAGCCTGAGTTGCCCAAGATTCAGCACAAGTCGAACTCTTCCCAGCCGGCATGGATGGCCGAACTGAACAAAAACAAGGCCGAAAGAACAGGCACCTCTGGCGCGGAACCCACACGTCCTCAGCCGGGATCCATTTCTCATAAACACCAAGTCAGCATAGGCGGACTTATGAGGTCTACGCCTATGGGATCAGCTGCCAAAACCAATACTACTGGACTTGGTGGCATTTACTCCCCTCCTCCGGGGGGCAATCGACCTGCTTTTGGGCATGGCTCTGACATGAGCATCTCAAAGAGCGCTCCTAAGCTTGAGCCGTCAAATCACGAGGAAAAGGCAGCAGAGTCGAAACCTGGCCCTGTTTCTGAGCCTGTTCCCGAGCCCGAAGAAATTCCTGACCCTGAGCTTACAGAGGAAGAGAAGCAGGCTCAGAAACCTGAAAGCGAAGAGCCGGCCGCATACGCTGAAGAGGCTAAACCCCCTGCGCCTCAAGCCAAGCCCAAGCCAGAAACACCGCCCAAAAAAGACTTCCGTGGTAGTCTTCGACAACGCCCAACTGGCTCGGACGCGCCAAAGTCACAGGAACCCGAGTTCAAGAACGTGTTCGGCAACCTGCGCAGGGCCAGAACGCAGAACTATGTAGCCCCAGATGAACTGAAGGATAATATCCTCAAGGGCAAGGCTGCCCTTAGTCAGACAGGTGGCCCCAAGAAGGCGGAGAGGGTTGACGAACTTAAGGAGGCCATCTTGAAGAAGAAGGACGACTTTAAGAAAGTCCAGTCAGAAGGAAAGGGTATCACGAGGAGCAACACTGTTGCTGCCAATCGCACTTTGCCAGAGGGGCTTGCAAGGAGAGCTGAGCTAGCGAACAGGAGAAAGTCGGTGGTTGAACCCAAGTCTACACCTACACCAAGCCAGCCAGAGCCGGCCAAGCCAACACCTGGTCCTAAGAGGATACCTAGCCACACGGCCTCTTCTCCTAAGCCCGAAGTTGCTCCCGCCTCAGCTGAGCCCTCTGTTGGGGGGTTAAAGCGAGTATCAACCGAGTCCAACGCAAAACCGGACGAGCCAATGGTACTGCCTGGTTTGAACAAGGAGACGAGCGCACCTTCTAGGCTGCAAGGGCGCGCAGGAGGTAAGCTCGCAGAACGATTCAACCCAGCTCTGGCCGGCATACTGGCGAGAGGTCCGCCCCCGGTAACCACCAACGGGGGACAGGCAGAAGAATCCGGCTCAAAGGGGACTTCTGCTAGTGTACCCACCACAGAGCCATCTGCCCCTGGCCCGCAGCTGACACATATGACAAAGGGTCGAGCGCGAGGTCCTAGAAGAAAGGCGCCGACTACCGCTGCCCCTTCAGCCGCCTCCACGGTGAAGGTTGCAGAGTCGAAGCCTGCATCAGAGAGCAAGCCTCAGCCGGCCAAAGCACCTATCGAAGCCGCCGTGTCGACACCCACGAGAGAGGCCTCAGCCTTTGTTAACAATCCTGAAGACTCGGCACCTGCAACTCCATCTGTTCAGGAGCAGATAGCTGCCAAGGCTGCCCTGCGTGGCAAGCCTACTCCTACTAGAGTCCAGGAGAAAGAACCCCAAGTCTCTCAGACCCCCGAGGGGCGAACACCCTCATTCCCTCATAAGCAGCTATTCAAGACTGAGACTCCTCCAAGTGATTACCCGTCTCCTCTGAGAATCCAGAAGACTGGTGGTGATGCTTCGCAGCCGAGCTCGCCCAAGAAGCTCGACACAAAGCGTGTGTCAAGGTTCTTTAACGATGCACCGCCCAACGACACAAAGCCAGAGCCTAAAGAGCCTGTGCGATTGACACATCAGCGAACGGGCTCCAGATCCCCAGTCAAGATGTTCCAGCGCCCATTGCCCGAACCAGAGCCATCCTCCCCCACAAAGGTTGACAGTGATCCTGTTGTATCGGTGAAAAATGCCACAGCGCTGTTTGGTGGCGAGACTCGAACTCCACCCGCAGTCACCAAGCCCTCGTTCAACAGCACTGAGCGTGAAGTCATCAGGACACCACCAAGGGCACCTCGTCCTCTGCCCGAGCCGGGGCGTTCATCTCCGCTACAGGTCAATAAGACACCATCTCGATTGGCTAGTCGTCCTCTGCCGACGCCTCCGCCAAGAGAGCCACAGACTCCCAAGGGAACGCAAACTCCCTCCACGATCGCAACACCAAAGCCCAAGCCAGGTAGCGAGGTTGCAAGCTTACTCAGTGACTTCTTTGGGCCGAAGCAACCGAGGACAGAATACAAGGTGGATGCGGCCGAGCTTCTGATGAACCGACCGCCGTTGGGGCCTACTAAGATTCAAAGCCTCAGCTTCCAGGTGTTCCAGATCTCGGCAGAGGGCAAGAAGTCCCCTGTAGCCTCCCATCATGAGCGCGTGCTTTTTGAACGAGAGATGTACATTGCTCCTCATAGCTTCACCAACGAAGCAGGTTGGAAGAGACTTGAGATATACTTTTGGGTTGGTGACCAGGTACCTGAGTCTGCAGCCGATGATGCTCTACTCTTTGTTCAAAAGGAAGCCAAGACTCTGGGCGGCAAGTTGGTCAAGATGGAGCAGGGCAAGGAGACGGCCGAATTCTTGCAGGCCCTTGGCGGCGTGATTATGGTCAGACGGGGTTCGAGCAACAAGTATGACTCTCTGGCGCCCAACATGCTTTGCGGTCGTCGCTTTCAGGGCCAAGTTGCCTTTGACGAGTGTGACTTTACCCCCGCCAGTCTCTGCGCCGGCTTCTCCTACCTTATCATGACCCAGGGCAAGGCCTACCTCTGGAAGGGTAGGGGATGCGACGTGGCGGAGTTGAGCGCCGCGCGGCTCATCGGGATCGAGCTGACCCTTACCGGAGATCTCATTGAAGTTGACGACGGGGATGAGCCCGCGTCGTTCTGGAGGCAGTTTGAGGCAGGCTCCAAGCCTCATTCGGCTGATCACTGGAGGCTCAAGCCCAGCTATGCCAAGTACTGCAGCAGACTCTTCTGCTCGGACGCAGATACACGGCTACAGGTATGGCACTTGTCCTTATGCATCCTATCTGAATCAAGATATGCTAATTGAAGCTATCAGGTCTTTGAGATCTCCCCCTTCAACCAACAAGATCTATCTCCCGAGCACATTTACGTTCTTGACGCCTTTTTCGAGATGTACATCATCGTAGGTGCCCGGGCCCACTCCCGCTACTCCTCGTTTAGGAATGCTCTCGACTTTGCTCAAGAGTACGCTATCCTAGCGGCAGGCATAGAGGACCGCCCCTTTGTCCCTATTTCAACCGTTGTTCTCGAGGGCATCCCCCGTGATCTCAAGCGCGTTTTCCGCTTCTGGCGCGACGAGTTGAGCCCTACGGCGAGTAACAGCAATGACACTTCGGCTACTATGGGGACACCGAGGAGAGGGCGAAGTTTGAGGGTTGTATCTTTGACACAGGCGTTGCAGGCACTTAGCGAGTGAAGCATGTAACGCGGCAGTCAGTGGGTTGAGGTTGCAAAAGTTGGACCTTTTCTAAGGTGGATTCTTGCAGGTAGAAGAAAAGTCTTTGTGATAGGCAGGTCTTGGGTCGGGTGCATCATGAGATATAGGACGGCTCGGCGATTCTGGAGTTACTTATTGTTAATAGGTTCGTGGTGGTGGTTGATCACGACGGCAGACGATGTTGAATGAAATATGAGATGTGTGCTAAAGATTCTTGATGATGCATTTCCTAGTAAGATCTGTGCACGGTAAGTTCTTGCTTGGGCGTGTTTCATTTGAATGTGTTTCAAGAGGGACAAGCGGTTGTCGTGTACGCCTTCTATTCGTTCATATGGGTCATTTGAGTATATCCTGGAAACAAGACACGTATCTCAAAAGCAGTAAAGCAAAGGCAACTTCAGACATGACTGGCAGCAGAAACAAAAACAACAAAGCAGCCGGCTTTGCTCGGTCCGTCAGAGCACAAGCCGCCGCCTCATGCGTCTATGGGGTATCAAATGGCTGTCTGTATACGACGTGACTCCCCTTCGAACCCACTTCGCTCGCCAACTCCTCTCTTGATCCTGTGTGTTCCCTCCCTCCTCCTGTCCGATGTTCGCAATCTGGCACAAAAAAAACCCTGGTTCTTTTCATTGACTGGGGTCTGCTCTCAATGGGGCGCTCCGTTGGTATCAATGGCCGAGCTCTTGCCGGTCGAGTTGGAGAGGGAGGCGGGCACGGCGATGGGCTGGCCTCGAGCCTTTGCGGTGACAGTGACGAGCTCGTTGAGCATGAGCTCGCGCGTTGTTTGAGTCAACTCATCGACATCTGCGGGGGACAACCCCTTGGTGGGGATGGGGTCCAGGACTGCAAGGAATTAGCCACCAACATCATCGTGAAGGCAAACAGAAACAGAATGGGGAGAAACGTACCCTTGACAGGAATCTTGCCAGAGTTGAAGACGAGCTGCTTGACAAAGAGGATATGGCTGTAGTTGGCGACGATGACAGGGACGATGGGAACGCCAGCCTGGACAGCGAGATGGAAAGCACCCTTCTTGAAGGGCAGAAGCATGGGCTCCTTTGCGTAGCTGCGGGTGCCCTCGGGGAACATGTAGACGCTCTGACGCTTGGACTGGATCTCGTTGGCAGCGCCCTTCATGGCCTCGCGGGCGTCCTTGCTGTTCTTGCGGTCAATGAAGATGGAGCCGCTGAGGGACATGAACCAGCCCAGGAAGGGCGTCTTCTTGAGCGAGGCCTTGGCGGTGACGCTGCAGTACTTGGGGAACATGGCGCCCAGCATCAGCACGTCCAGCTCGGTCTGGTGGTTGCCGACAAAGACGGCCGGGCGGGTGGTGCCGAGGATGTCCTTGGGGTCCTCAATGACGAACTCGACGCCCGTGCTGTAGCGCATGATGTGCATGAAGAAGCGGCCGGCGTTCCATTGCGCGATCTGCTGCTTGCCGAGCAGGGTCAGGACAATGGATGCGAAGGCGCCGTAGAGGGTCGCGACGACGAGGCAGATGTACGAGGCGAGGCCGCGGGCGACGAAGCCGGCCTTGGGGACGGCGAGGGAGAGGGCGAAGAAGAAGAGGGTGAGGGCGGCGTAGCCGACGGCGAAGTAGGTGAAGAAGCTGGAGACGGACATGGCTGCGGTCTCTTTTGTATCCTCTGCAAGGGGGAGAGGGGAGAAGAAGAGCAGGGTGCGCTGTCGTCCTTCGCAGCCGAACAGACCGAAGGAGATGAAGCCGTCGAACTCGCGCGAGCCAAAGCGGTCACAGGTTTTTGGTGGGGGAGAGGTTGGGTCCGTTGAGTGGAGGCTCTCTAGCCTTCGCGGCGATGGCGGGCGGCGGGGTTGTTTCTTTTTCCCTCGCGATTTCTTACAGCGACTGAGTCAAGGTAGAACCGAGGCGATGCTGCCAGTGAGACACGGTAGATGCCAGGGATTGGGCTTGTAACTGAATCAGGGTTCACAGGGGAGAGGGAGAAGAGAAGTAAACATATCCGTAGAGAATAAATATATAAGAAAGAGGTTCAAGATGCACAAGAATGACCTGCCATCACAAGGCCATGCCTTTTGGAGATTTGGAGAGGCCGTTGCAGCGGCCACGGGATCGGGAGACGGACGCCCGGGGCGCGGAAAGGTCGCTGATTGGGCTCCTCTGATTGGCCAGGGTGGCATTTCACGGCGGATGATATCCCGATGGCTTGTGAAAGTCGGTAGCGAGTCAGCGCCAGGTTGGGAAAGTTTACACAGCTGACGTCTAAAGTGGCACAAAAAATTACAAGGAAAACTTCCATTCCCAGGAGATCAGAAGCAACAAATTGCAGGCTTTGCTGCCCAAGTATGTACCTATGCTGAGGCCGGCGTCTCGAAGAACAGAAGTGGAAATTTGCATGTGACGGCCAGACAGACCCTTTACGTTGGGGGGGTTTTGGAACAAGGAGCTCACTTGAAACGCATTCTACAGAAGAAGTGACAATCACGTGGCAGCCATTTTGTTCTGACCCAACCGTTGGATTAGTACTGTAAGCGGTGACTGCCAAGCTTTCCCCACAGCCTGGCAGGGGATGGATCGGATGAGCCAAGGTCAGGTACGTACCAATGGCAGCTTGTCAAACTTCTCAAGGTTGAGGCCATCAACGCGACCGCAAGCTCTGCCACGGTAGATTCCAGAAACGGACAAAGATGAACTTTTATCTTCAGCCCTATTGGTCGATATAATTGCAGAGTTTGGGGAATTCAATTTGCAACTATAGGTAACGTTACAGATATCCTTTACATCGTCCCAGGTTTGCCAACGACTTGCTCTCTCTCGCTAGTAGTTACTACTGGTAGCTATCCTGCACACCAGTATGCAAGTAGTCTGCCATTTCTTCATGAGATCGGCATGGTTTGCAGGCCGTTAGCGGGGACCATCAGACACTTGTGTTCGAGACGTGGCGACCAATGGGGGTGTTGTCGTGGCACAAAGAGTAGCAGTGAACCATGGATTAAGAGCCCATGGATATTGTAGCTGGTATCCAACGCCCCAATGAGGAAGAAACGGTCAGGCATCACGGGACAGTCCGAGCACACCAACTCTCTCTTGTAGGTAATTCAATGCTGCCTTGGATGATCGCTCAACTTGGGACCGAGACATGTGAAGAACAGTTCAACTTTTATTCAACGTCGTTGTCAATTCATAACGTCCATGGATGTTAAATAAATCCATTTTATCAACGACAGAAAAAGAGCCCGGTCCTAGGCATCTCTACCGTTGTAGGCCGTATTGCATCACGTGCATGTCTGCCTACCTTATCGGAACTTTACCGGCTGCACACAGGATGCCTAGCTCAATGTAACCACTGTAAGCCAGCCTCAAGCCTCGGACGGCACTCATCAACTCCTTCACGCTTCTCGTCCTCGTCGCTACAACTTTGCACAACTCGGCCATTACCACGGCCGCAGCCATCCACGCTCTCTATATCGCTTCTGTAGATTGAGTCTCTGTCTCATCCTTTCGCTCCAAAACTTGTTCCATTCCACTCGTGCTTCTCTTTCGCCAGCTTGTCCCTCGTCCCCCGTCCCTCCATCCTTCAGCTCTCCCACGGAACGCCTGATCGACAGCTGTCTCTGCGTGCGCGCTCGCTCCCCTGCTACCATATGATGCCATCCTCCCAATAATCCATCGCCATGGCCTCCTCTCGCCGAGGACAACCCTCGCTCTCCGTGCGCATGCCCTCCAACCAACCCCTCGACCGACCTCCCATCGACGCCCTCTTCCTCATCCACTTCGACGTCAAGGCCGGCTACACCATCCTCTGGAAGCAGTCCGCTCCCGGCATTGAGCTCGAAGGCCTCGTCGAGTACAAGTCCCTGCCGTCCGGCTTGCACACCGTCTCCGAAGACCTCATCTACTTTGTCCACGATGGCGGCCATGCCGGACTCAGCGCCTTTGTCAACATGCCCTGCGACGAGGAGGAGGCGCGTCATGCGAGGATGATCGCCGTCGGCGTCCTGGTTCCTCTCAGTTATGGCCGCTTAGGGCGCGCATGGAGACATGCTGAGGCATTGAAGGAGATGACCGCGTAAGTCTTCACTCTGATCCGGCGTCCTCCTTGCCGTCATGTTACTCTTGGCTGACAATGACACTTGATGCAGGAAATTGGCCGAGGACCGCAAGAACACGAGTATACTCGAAGACTACTGGACTTCCAATCGCGAAAAGCCAGGCAAGGGTCACCGCCGCCTTTCGGGAGAGACACCTGTGAGCTCCCCGTCTCTTCATTCACAGCCTCTGGCGCACAAAGGTCACAACCGCAACCGATCCGCTTCCGACGGCGCTTCTTTGATTCCCGCTGGCCATACGCTCTCTCCATACCATCCTGCCTGGAACTTGACCAGTCTCTTGGACAACTTTGGGCCCCTCATATTTCCTATACACCGCGCCGCCTTGTTGCGCAAGCGAATCTTGATATCATGTCATGCGCCGGTTCATCAGATGTGTGATTTTGGTAAGTCGCTTCGCTCATGACGCTTCGTCTGTAGCTTGCATTGACAACTATAGTATATAATATCTCTGTTCTATCCAACATTCCCCTTTCCGTCATAGATATTCTCCCATCTTCGGCTTCCACTCAGCGCCTAAGGCCCCTGTTCTCTATTGGTGTTCACGATATCCCTTTTCTTATGGAGGATCTGGAAGCCTCGAAGCGGGAACGCAGCAGCGAGGACGCCGTGGATGACGAGGCCGGCTCCGGGTGGATCGCATGTACCACTGACAGCATTCTCGCCATGAAGGATACCCTGTGGGATATGCTCATCACCATTCCTCCTGACTATGCCTCCAACGCTTCGGAGCGGGTCTGGCCTGTTGTGGAATATCCGCGCGGAGAGCCTGTCAAAGCAACACAACGGGATCTGCGCCGCTTCACCTCTCTCCAGAATGGCCTGACTCGCCTTACGACACATACTCCCACCACAATCCCCGAGTCACTAGAGTCTGAACGCTCTGCTCGTCGGGTCTCCAGCCAGTCGAGCCATGTCATCCGGGATCCCCGTGACGACGCTGTAGAAAAGGTTGTCGAACCCCTCACCTGGGCAGCCCTCGCCTACAATGGATACATGTGGTGGGCCAGCGCCGGCGAACAGCTCCGCTCCGAACAGCAGGAAGAGTCGTCGCGAGATGCTGCTCTGCTCGCGGACTTTGGCCCTTCTTCAATGACCATGCCTCGGCCGGGATCCCTGTCTGAGCCGCTATCCGAGTCTACATCTTCACTCGCAGCTACTCGTCGCTCGACCGACAACCCCAGTGAGGCCCGTTTCGAGCTCGCCATCATTGCCTATTTCCACCGCCTTACCACACAGATCCTCTCTGTGCTTGGCGACCTAGCCGATAGCCAGGACGAGCCTTACTCGGAACGCGACGACGACGAGGACCTCTCGCAGGCCTCAGGCGAGCGCGCACCACTCCGCCCGACCGACGCCGAACTCGAGTCTGACAATGATGCCGATGCCATTCGCGTGGACAGCCACGCAGTAGAAAACATGGGTCTCGACATCTGGAGCAACAGCGACGCCCTCTTTGTGCGCGAGCTGTCCACGCTCTACTTTGGCCGGTCCGCTCGAATTGAGGGTAAAGGCGTCGAGGTCTGCGGCGTAAGGGTCTGCTAAGCAGCAAATCATATGCTGAAGAATGGCCGAGGGAACAAGACGAAGCCGGACTTGCGTCTTAGAACGCTACATATACTACAAACTACCTCCACAAACTTGAAGGGGTTCGAAAGGGCGGGCAGAGGAAACGAGGGAAGGGGACTAGATGAGATGGCGCAATAAGAATAAGCCTCGCAGGCACTCGTCGAAGACGATCGCAAGATGATGACCTGATAAGAGAACGAAGCGCGCCTAGTTTCCCTATGTTAGAACCACGTGTCAGGGGTATTTGCAGTCGTTCAGCGTTTCAAAGGGTTCGACTCCAGGACTCGACGCGAGCGATTCAACCCGTAATATAGGTCCAAGCAACAGTTCAAAAAAGTCCTTCAACGGCGGCGTTAAGCATGTTATCAAATAAAACCAGGAACCAAGTACAATATGGAAAGCTGCATGTTAAAAGCCCAAAACCCCTTGAACTCCCAGCCCATAGTTTTGGTGCAGAGAACTGCCCAACAGGTGTCATCCTCGTGACGGCACAAGCTTCGATGCCACCCCTTTTTATCCATTCCTTAGAGTGACAGAAATACATACACATGGAATTGAAGACACCCAACCAACCCTCGTCAACAAAACAAGGAACTCGCCAGAGATGCAGATTACGGTATTTTTAAACACGAGAAATATGTTCAGAGAAACCGACTATGACTCATCCTCTGTGTCTGTATTGGTCGCGCTCGTGTCATCATCTTCCTCCTCTGTACCACTCTCCTCGTCAGAGTCGTCAGAGTCTCTTCGGCGGGGCTTGGGAGTCTGGCCGGTCTTGAGAACGTGCATCTGGCTAGCGAGAGAATCTATGTGACTGTCAGTAATGTCTTGATACTTGAGAATTGTCAAACTTACCCTCTTCAGGCTCACTAATCTCATCCTCAGCCTGCATCTCTGCCGCTTTGCTGGCCTCCTCAACAACGAGCGTCACCTCCATCTTGGTGTCGAAGCCAACATATGAATCGCAGATGACGTGCAGAACAAAGGTGTAGTGACCGGCCTGAGGGGGCGCGGCGAACTGGGCCTTGAGTGTCTGCATGTTAAAGGTCGGGTTGCCCTCATCGTCGACAATAGGCTCATCGAACTTGGCAAAGTGGAATGGGGGAACAGCCATCTTGCCCTGCTTGGAGTCGCTAAGGAAGGCGTGCCATTGTGGAGAGTGATCACGGGCGTAGTAGGGTGCGTAGGTCAAGGGAGGGAGAATGGACTGCTCTTCGATGGGGATGGGTTTGCCGTCAGGGCCCTTGATGGTCTTCTTCTTGCGACCGCTGAGAGCCTCAAGATCGTCCTCGGCGGGGTCAATGTCCTCGAGATCCAGCTCGTTAACGGGAGGAATGTTCTCAGTACCAGGGGGGATGAAACGGCCCTTGATCACAAGGGACACAAGAGACGAGGGGATAATGAAGCGTTCGCCAGTAACCTTGAAGAAGGCCTTGGCGACGCGGAAGTAGGGGATCTGCTTGGCGACGGTGATGGCGGTCTTGTACTGCTGCTCATTCAGGAGGCCCTTGCCAACAGCAAGCTGCCTTCGCTGTGCGTCGGGTCGATCCATGAACTTTTGCACAGACAAGTGCGTCTTGGAGTCACCCTCAATGCCGTTGACGACCGAGGGAGTGATGTGGGGAAGCTGGAGCAAAGGAGAGGATTTCGGGGGCATGGCCTGGATCAGGTGCTGGCTAGTATAATAGGAGCCGGCGATGGGGCCAATGTTGCCGTAAGCAAGAGAGATAGCGGTAAAAGACTGGTTCAGAGCCCGGGCAATGGGGCCAACCTGGTACTTGGCCTTGGTGAGTGCAGAGTCATCGAGCTCGACACGGCCAAGGTAAGCCCAAAGTAGGGCGAGAGCCTTTCGTCGCACGCCGTTATCGAGGTCCTCGAGCTTCTCCTTGTCCTTGACCGACATGCCAGACGCAAAGGGCTTGTTCTCGCCCTCGGCCGTGATTCGCGACTCAAGCTTGGCCAGATCTGAATCGGCCTTGTCGCCCTTGAGGATCTCCTCAAACTCCTTGCCAGCGCTAAGAGCCGTGACAATTCCACCTTGGTCGATGCTGTCGTCGTATTGTCGAAACAGGTTGTTGGCGCTCTCCATGAGGACGCCCTCCTTGGACCTCCGCTTTGTGCCATACCACCAGGATCCAACGAGCCACGGAAGTGTGACTCCAAGAAGAAGAGTATACAAGAGGACGACGTACTTGCCGTTACCATCGGACACCATGAACTGGGGAAGGGCAATGCCCATGCTGAAGCTCTGCTTGCCATCGGGGTGGCCGTACTGGATGTAGTTGTTGCGCACATCCTCGTTGGTGAGGGCCTGGTAGGCCTTGGTGAGCTCGACGTAGTGGTCGTTGAGCGACTCGGCCGTCTCGTTCTTGGCAGGGTCGGGGCGGATCTTGTCGGGGTGGAACTTGAGGGAGAGTCTCTTGTAATGAGACCTGATCTGCTTCTCGTTGGCGGACTAGGGTTGCAGGCGCGTTAGCGATACTGGACAAGCAAAAAACATTGGACCCTCTGCTCGCAACGTACCTCTCCGATACCAAGAATATCATAGGGGTTCCAGAGCTTGGGAACAGTGCGCTGCGTCACGAGAATAAGGTACACCATGCCGGCCATGACAGCCCAGCCGACCACAGTAAAGATAGCCCGCTTGACCCTCCACTGCTTGCGCTTCTGCGTCGTCCTTAGCGACTCGACAGTAGCCGCATCCTCCGTCTTGTAGTCGGTCTTGATCCGCGGCGCAAGCGCATCTTGGTCGCGAGTTGGGCGAAGGAGCGTGTAGGTCAGGGGGACGGTGACGAGGCCGGTGAGTGTGAGGATGAAGAAGGGGAAGAACTGGCCCTGTGGCAAGTAGAAAGGTTAAGCATTAGCCGTCGGAACCGCGCAAGCAGCAATCGTGCGTCTCTTACCTGCTCATCATACGAATAGTCGGAACTCATCTTGACGGTTAGTTAAGAGAGAGCCCAGGGCTACTCTGCGTGGAGGAGCTTGGGGGAAACGTAGAATCAGACAGAAACTGCAGAACCAGGCAAATCAGCTCGCGGTGCTTCCTTCGTGTCTGTCTGCCAAGAAAGAAAAAAAAGAATGTGTCTGTACAGGCAGAAAATATGTGTCCCGTATAACAAGTCGGGTCGACGTTTGGGGGGTTTCGAAGCTGTCCTCAAATTGTTACGGCCACGCAGCGCAATTCGAGGGTTGGAGTACAAGGGGAGGGCGAGCGCCGGTGGTCGGATTATCTGTCACTCCCCACTTGCCTCGCACTGGCTCCTTCCGTACGCGCCACCGTGTTCTCAGTTTCAGCGCGGGATTTCAATTTTAGAAAGCGCAGCCACTATCCGTATCCCTCCTTTTAGTGCCATCAGCCCTGTGACGTCGCAGCTTCTAGCGTGCTCTCTATTTCTGAACGTTTCTATTCCAAGTCTCTGGCTTCCATGCCAAGTTGAACAAATATCACAGTCAGAACGGGGCATGGGATTAGCATTTCTCAGCAGCGGCATTAGTGCAGCGCCTTGAGGTGAATTCCGTCTTGCTACTATGTAAAAGTAGAGTAGAATGCTTCGCAAAATATGTGGCCTCGTCCGAGTGGCTTTATCCTTTTCGGACCCAGCCATGGTCCAGTCCTGGATGTGAATCGGAACCATTTGTATTGCTCTAATCCTACAGAAAGTAACTACTAACCCATGTTGCCAAAGCCACGATATACCTCCGACGCCAGACTTGAATCAACTTGCTATACCAGATAACACTAACCAGATAACACTACACTCCCTCTCTCCATCCATCACTCACTCAGTTCCCCTTGGCTCGACTCGCTCTTCTCCTTCGGCTCTCCGTAGATGATTTCGTCGCCGAGGGACGTCATACCCAGTCCCAAGCCACTGAACTCTTCGCCGTCCGTCTCCTCTTCTGTCGTCCCTCCATTGCCCGCCTCTCCGACAAGGATGCTCCTCAGGTCCTCCTCACTGAGGATGGTCTGGATACTTCCTCTGCGCACCCACGGCCGCGAGTCTAGACGGCCCTGCTCGATCAGTCTTTCCACCTTGAGGCGGTTTGCAATGAACTTGAGCTTAGGGAAAGCGCTCTGCTTGCCCTCGTGAATCATACGAGACAGCCGTGGTGGGTCAGGGTCGGACAGGATATGCCAGAAGTCCGTTATAACCGATTTGGGCCAGAATGTGATGGTTCCGCTGAACTGCTGCAGCCACAGTTGGCTCCAGTCCTGGCCAAGTGGCCGTGGCAGCAACTCAGCATGTCGAATAAACTTGAGCCACTTGTTCATGTCCAGCTTGAGGTAGTGCTCAAACGCAGACATGAGATACCCGCCTCGCCACCCACGGCCCTTGCGGTGCGTCACGGGGTGACCAACCGAGCCCCGAGAGGAAAAGAAGAAGAGGTTGATGTGCGGATTGACCTGGCTGACAATGGTAAAGTTGACGTTGAAGTGTGTGTTGAGAGCCTTGATGGGAATGTCGGTCCGCAAGCTGCCGTCCTTCCACTTGTGTCCGAATGAGTACGGCACCAGCGTTCCATCGCGAGCCTTCATCATGAGAACTACAGGATTGAGGATTCCAGGCACCGCAGCCGACGCCAAGACGGCCGACCAGATAACGCAGTCAGGGCTTGTGAGGTAGTTGCAGAGAATCGTAGGCGAGTGCGGATCGGCTGGCACGCAAGTTACGTTGAGAATGCGGCCTGTCCGTTCATAGGCTTCACGAAACGTCATGGAACCTCTCGTCCACCAACCGCATCGCCGAGCCCAGTCAACCGAGTCGAACCGGGCTCCTGTTTTCCACCATCGCGGGATCCAGACAGTAAAAGACTCGCTACAGGCGTTGATGCGTTCTGCCAGAGACGGGATAAGGAGCTGCTTCAGCTCGTCGTTTGTACGCGTGGCGACCAAAGCGGCAACCAGAGCTCCGCCGCTGGTGCCCGTGATGACATCTGGCAGCAGGTCCGCGTCCAAGAGGGCTCTGGCGACTCCAACATGGTAGTACGCAAAGGCTGCACCGCCGGACAAGCAAAGCGCTGTTCTGCCGTAATTGGCATATACGTGTTTGAAAAGAAGTCGCTTTTCCTCCATCTCCAGCTGCTTGGTGCTGCTGAGAAACTTGATGCATTTTTCCTCTGTAACATGTTAAATGAGTGTGAGCTACAAGACTGAGCCAAAGTATTCTCACCTTCGTCAACGAAATTCTGCACCAGGTTCTTTGTCCCAAAGTACGTCTGGCTGTATAACCTCGCGTTCTCGACGCCAACAAAGTTATTCTTGACGCAGGCACTGATCAGGGTCTTCAGCTCGTCCACTGCCTTGCCTCCGTCCCCCTTCTCGCCCTTGCGTTCTTGTTCTTCTGCTCGAAGTCGCGTGTTCTTCATCTGATCCCACACTTTTCGAACGGTCTTTGAGTCGTAGTACGCAAACTCGTTTTCTTCCTTCCAAGTTTGGCGTCCCAGGTAGGCGTCGAGCTCCCTTGCGGCACTTACCCAGTCTTCGTACTGAGTAGCATTCCGCAAGCTGCGCCTCAGCTTCTCTCGCTGACCTCGCCAGGTGAAGAAATGCTCATACACCCAGATATAGAGCCTGGTCAAGAGGTAAGCGATCGCAAGGCCCGTCAACCAAGCAAACACGAAGAAGAGCAGAGGCCATTTCGACAGCTGATACAGATATCCTTCGCGGGTTTCGTCCTTAGTTCGAGTTCCCAGAAGGCCTTCAACAGGTCCCTTTCCGTCTCGGCGCTTTCTCTTGTGTCGCCTGGAACCTCGCCGGTTGCGATACACTTTTGAATTAACAGGCGCCCAGTCATTCTGCGCCGTAATAAAAGTTCCTTGACTCGGCGTCGGAGGCACGGGCAGATCTCCCGATGCGGCGCCTGCAGCCGCAGTAACGGCCGTTACATCATCCTCGAGACCGGTCCCAACCTGTGAGGGTCTTTTTGTGACGCTGAAAGAGCCGGGGCTGCGCGGCGACCGAGCACCCGTCTCGTCGGACGGGCTCTGGAGCGGGTCGGGGGCCTGGAGCGCCTTCTCGAAGGCTTCCAAGTCCTGCGCATTCACGAACTCGGTATCGACGTCCGGGAGAAGGGAGGGGTCGAAGGACTCGGGCGGGAAGCCGTAGACGGGATCGCGAGGGAGCAAATAGTACGAAGACGACGACATGGCTGGCGTAGCTATGCTGTAAGTTCTAACCCATCGTGTTAAAAAAGAAATGGGTGACACGGACGATTGGCGCGACGAAAGGGAGAAGTTATCGGCGCCTTGATCAGAGCTTCGTTGGGTTAGCATGGAATGACCACTGCCATGACATCAGCTGGCTGCCATTTCGTTGGGGTAAAGTACACAGGTCGCTGGGCTGGTCCAATAGGGGTCCACAGTTTGCGAGCTTCCATTCCTGGGGGCGGTTCGCCCTGTGGCGGGCCGAGGCCACCTGCAGCGATATCCTCGCTGAAGAATGAGTGTCTGGGCAGGGGAAAAGAATGAAAATAGGCAGGTTGAGCGCAAATTCTTGACAGAGGCGATCCAGTTCCAGTTGCGTGACGGCAGCGTCCGTTCTGTTTGAGTTTTCGGCAGTGCCGCATTTCATCATGCCTCCTCGCCATCACGCATCGTCGTTTGTGAATCTCGTGGATCCCGCGGGTAACCCTTGACCAGATGGCACCAGGGGTACAATCTGTCACCCAGGGTATTCCCCAACGGTCAAGGTTGGCTATTATTATTGCAAAATAATGTAGTAAAATTGCACGACAGGTTCGCCTAAAGGAGAATTGTGAATGTCATAAACAGCGGATAGTCACACATCGTCCTCCCCTGCTCTTCGCCTTCGCCTTCGCCTTCGCCTTCTCCCCCTATGCCTGGTATAGTTCTAGACTCTCCTTTCTCCTCTGTTTCGCCCTTACACGTACTGTGACAACCAGCGTATAGCTTCGCCGTAGCCTTGTCGCATCACCACCGAGCACATGAACAGCTCGATCGGTCGGATGCCCTCGAGCGGAACCTTGCCCTTGCCAGTCGTCTGGTAAAGGCCAAGCTCGTGTCGCATCTGGTCCTCGGAGACGGCATCGGGGTGGTCGATCTTGTTGCCCAAGATGACAAAGGGCACCTTGGAGAGCTCCTCCATGGAGAGAAGGGCGTCGAGCTCGGCCTTGGCCTCGCCGAATCGCTCATGGTCCTTGGCATCGACGAGGAAGACGACGCCGTTGACCTCGGGGAAATAATCTCTCCAGATACGGCGAGCTTTTGTTGTCAGCGTTAGAGGTTTACATCCATGTCACAAGGCGGTTGCTTCACGTACCCTGCTGATGGCCACCCAGGTCGAAAGTGGTGAATCGAACGTTGCCAATGGCAAGCTCCTCGGATGCTGCGATGTCTTAGTAGAGTTCTGATATTGAAGAGAAATCTGTAAAAACGTACTGGGGTGGAGAGTAGGCTGGAGGATGGCGACACGGTCGTTCTATACGTAGTTCATGGTCAGTGTCCAGATTCTTCCGAATCGTCATCGACACCCAAGATCCGCCGGCTCGTAATCCATCCGACGGATAACGAGCGGCATCTCAACGCACCTTCAGCATGTGAAGCAAAGTCGTCTTTCCAGCGTTATCCAGGCCCAAGAACAAGAGCTTTGCATGCTTGTTAAGCAGGCCCAGCGAGGACAGCACATCGTAGACTATTGGCAGCACGTGTCAGCCCATCCGAGTCGCAAGCGGCGCATAGCGAGCGAGTACATACACCAGTTGACAATCCACATGATGCTGATGTATTAGAATATCGTATTACGTCGAAGCCAAAAGTGGTGAGTTTGCTTTGGCCGCTCGGGGAGGGTCGTCGTTATCGTTGGCGTCGTTGATAGTGATCTGTTGGTTATTAGGAGGCGTTCATAGACTTGAATCAAAAGCTGGCAACAAAGGGTGACGCTGTTTTTTCTGCCTGGATTTTCAGGCGCCAAAGGTGGCATGTCACGCTGTCCTCCATACCTACCACGCGATGACTGCATTTCACGATAAGGTACGAAGGAGATCGGGCAGCACGTGAGTTCCTTGTTCTGGCATCTTTAGGTCAACATTCACCGTGTTTTTGACTGAATGTGGTATGTTCTTCAGGGCGTCGAGATGCAAGTAGAGTGTTGTCAGCACTTAGATCTGTGCATCCTCAGGAATACGGCTAGTTGACAAGTATCTACGATTTTAGATGCGCAAAGAATCAAGTATCCCCATAGGTAATCACGTCAAGAAAGTATGCTCAGCCACAGCGATATTTAAAACGTTGTAAGATCTATCAGTCGTTATTGACACCTTGAAGTGTGATCGTAGCCAGCCTCTCATCCAACGCCTAGCAGTTACCTAACCCTAAATCTCCAGTGCTGTATCGGGTATCCAAGTAATTTAAATCATGCTTTCCCCCCACCAGGAGCGAGCGTTGTCCGGCCGCTTTATGCAACAAGGAACAGAAAATAGGAAATATGTACAGATATCCGTTTACCGATCATGGTCCAATCCCAATAGATGCAGGTAATAGTCTCGGAAACCTGGTCGAGACAAAGGGAAAAAAGATATTGAGGTCGTAAAGTTAAAGTCGTTATATAGTGTCGTGCATGACTTTCCTTTGTCATGCCATGTCTTCGCATCAAACACGGTCTAGAAGAAAGCAACGACCGGCCTTTAATGACAATTCGAAGAAGAGTGCTTAGACGGAAAGAACATAGTTGCCCTGATCCTTCTTACCCGCCATGAGGAGGCCGAGTTCTCGCATGCGTTCCCTGCCTCGCCCGGGAACAGGTTTGCGCTCCGGGATCTGACCTCGTCGAGCACGGTTGCAGTACTTTTGATGGAACTTCTCCTTGCGTCGCTGGCGCTTACTTTCCAGGCCCTTAACAATGTCGATAGCCCCGCGAATATGAATGTCACTGTCATATTGAATCTTGTGCCGAGCCTGCTTGCGCTGCAGAAACATAGCACCAGCGCGAGGTAGAGACTTGGTGTGAGTCAGGCCAGGGCGGCCGGCGAGGTTGAAGTTCACTTGACCGCAGCGCGGTGAGCCGAGTGGTGTAGTGATGAACTTGCGAGAGGTGCCTGGAGATTTGGCTCTGCGAGGAGAGTGGCGTTCGAACAAAGGCTTAGGCGACCGAGCTCTGTGCCTCGGAGGTGGTGAATGATGACGCTTGGGAGGGGGTGAGCGCAACCTCTTCGGGGAAGCATGCTCGCTCTTCCGTCGGCGGCGTGGATGATCACGTTCATGGTGCAGATCTTCCATTTGGCCATGCATGAAGTCGTCCTCATCGCTTTCATGGTGAACAGGATTGAATATTTCTCCGTCATTCTCATCTTCAGGCTCAGAGGCGGGAAAGCTGGGGTCGATATCTTGAGGAATAACCCGGAGTTTCTCATTTCGTCGGGCGGCTAGGCACGACAAGTACGCCTCTTCAAGTGGCCGATCTTCGTCGAGGGTTCCACATACGAAGTCAGTGCTGTCGGGAAGGTCGGGGGTCTCATCCTGTTGCTTGATGCGCCTTGGCCTCTCGCGACGAATGTTTCGTTGGCTACTCAGAGTTGTGATAGATGAGTCTGACTGTTGTTTGCGGAGAGAAGGCCGACGGATCTGAGGGGTATGGGCACCGATGTGAACTACTGACTTGGCACTTGGGGTCCAGAGTGCCATGTCATCACCCTCGTCCTCATCCTCAGAATCGGCGAACCCGGTCTCCTCGTCAGTATGATAACCATCAGAGTTATCATCCTCATAATCATCCTCGTCATCCAATTCAAGATCGAGTTCGCCTTCATCGTCCTCGTCGTCGTCGTCATCATCATCATCGTTATCATCGCAGTCGAGAACTGCATCCTCCTCGTCGTTCTCCAGCTCATCTTCTTCCTCCTCTTCCGCTTCTGCCTCAGCAGCCAGACGGCGAATGTTGTTCTCCTTGGTCAAGGTGTCGTTTATGGTAAGCTTAGCAGCCCTGGCAATACTATCGCGGCGGATCCAGTCCTCTTCGCGGTTTGTGCCGCTTGCGAATTCATGGAACCGAGAGCCGTCCGTAGCGAGGTCGGAAGGGTCAGCATGTAGAAACTTGGGGCGTGACATTGAATGCCTGCGAGGGGTGGTCTGGCGAGCAGCGAGGGAGAGTGTGGAGCTGCGCTTAGGAGTCGAAGGGGACTCTGCCTTGGTGGCACGATCCATTCGGTTGGCATGAGCATGTACACGTCTGGGAGGAGTGTTTTGCGTGGAGGCCGGTCGAGCCGGGCATGCGAACTTGATGCATGGTTTTCGTGGAGTTTCCTGAGCAGAAGTCGTTTTGACCATAGGTTCGGCGCGAGGCGGCTGGGGTTGAACAACAGGCTTGGCGCCGCCGCAAGCAAATTGAATGCATCGCTTTCGAGGTCCGTCGATGGCTGGCACGGGCTTGTCTTGACACCTGACAGCGGCGCCGAGCAGTGAGACGTGCTTCGGGTCTACAGGGCGGTCGTCATGCAACCGGAGCATGGCCATTTCAGGAAGAGGGGGGCTGGGCGTGCTGGGTCGCGAGGGGCTCGTAAAGCCGGTATCGCTTGTTAGGTCTGCTGTCGAGGCGAAGCTGACATTGCTAGCCATGGAGCGCCGGCGATAGTTGCTGGTCAAGGCGGGCCGTGAGAGATCGTGGGCGCGAGGGATATGGACTTCATCATCTGAGGTTCCCATGATGGCCTTTGTCAGGAGAGAGGCATTTTCGTTGGAGGGTCGTGCAGTAGTTCGCTGGAAGTTGTTGGAAGGAAAAGGTTGCTTCTTGAAGTTTAGCTCGGGAGGCTCGTCGGCTTCTTCAAATTCTTCTGAGCCGTGGGCCGCCCAAGGGGTATCTGGGTTGTTAGTCGTCATAGTGGAGGAGAGTGGTTGTGAAATAGTATCAAATCTGACAAGCAGAAGCCAAGGAAGCAAGGCTATAGCGTGTCGATGCTGCGGAAACAGAGATCACACCTGCCGGAGATGTGCGGATAGAGTAGTTGAAGTGGTCGATGAGCAGTAGTGTGAGAGTGTTGGTAAATGTGTATGGTTATCGTGAAAGGCGTTCAGTGCTGGCTGATTGTCACGAGAACAAAGAGCAGCGTCCAATAGAGTACTGGTAGGCGTGTCCCTGAGGACCGAGATGCTATGATAGCAGGACAGACATGATCACTGCAGATAGGCGGTTGTAGTTGATGAGATGTCCCGTGGTGAAAGGCGATCGCCCGTGGACAGGTAGGATGGGTCGATGGCAAGATGTAAGATGCAGGGCCGGGCCGGACTTTTGAGGAGCTGGAGGACTAGACGAGTAGGAGGGAGCAGTCTTAAGTTGCAGGATCCCCGTCTCGCAGAAGAGGGGCGTCTGTGCTGTGCTGCACTGCGCTGCACTGCTTTGCTGGTGGTGGGTTCGCTGTGGGTGGTTGCTGTTTACTGCGCGTGGTAGCGCGGTAGCGTGGCAGTGGGTATGGGCGTGGGAGCTGCAGATGACGTCCCCTGAAGGCACGAGTGCAGAGCAAGGTCTGAGACAGAAAGCGATCAGGGATCAGGGAGGGAGAATTCGATGGCCTGAGCGCCGACAGTACGTGATGTGAAGATGAGAAAAGAAGTAAACAGATCAACGGCGGAAGGGGACGGCGAAGTACTCGGCACTTAATTGAGGTGGTGGTGGTGTCAGTGATTTAATAAGCCGGCTTGTAAAGCGGAGGAAGAGACGAGAAAGAGAAGAAAAAACTTGCAATCCCGCGGGCGGGTTGGGGCCAACGACGACAAAGACACGGGATGGGGTTTGTCTTCTAAATTAGAGGGGGGCTGGCTATTTGCTGTGCAAGGCGCGGCTGAGGGGGCACAGGAGAAAGGGACAAATGCTTTGTCCGTGTACATGGAAATTTTACTGGCACGGGCTTGGCCCAAAAGTTTCGTTTGGGGGCTTGTTACATTGGATCACATTGAAGGGCGCCAGTCAAGGGCTCAGGGCAGGGCTGTCAAGATGGTGTGAGTGGGACACAGAGTGAGAGGCCTGAATGGCATTTGTGCTACAGTGGGCAAGCCAGTGCGCCAGCGCTTGAACCTTTTCTGGCCGAGTGCTTTTTGCGTTTTGCGCCCTTTTCTTGCGGTCTACGACGCCTAGATCGATCCATGGGCCACAGGCTTGCTGCGCTTGCCTTGCTTCTTTCCCTGAGGATGTCTGTAAAAATTTGCCTTGATCCGCTACAGATAAATTGCTGCAAATTTCGTCTTTGTGTCCTCCACTGAGCAAAAATGAGGCGCCGTGTGTATCCATTCGGCGCCGAACCCGAGGTTCCAATTTCGGCTACTGATGGCACTCGCCCTGGGCATCTAATTACCTCTTTTCCCTTGCAGATTGCTGTATTCACACAGTACACCACTCAGGGTCTTCCAATTGACCTGTGGCGCCTGTCAGAGCTGATCAAACTAGGTCCACGTGTGGCCCCTCGGAAGCGGGTGTGTACTGTGTAAGTCATCCACTGTTTTGTGACCACTTGGCAAGAGGAACCACGACTCGTAAGATGAATGACCGTATGAAGATCTTAGCTCGTCCTTGCGACGCACTGGGCGGTGCCCTCTCCAAGGCTGCGTGCCTTTGTAAGACAATTAATTAGTGCATGTCAGTCACCTTCCAGAAGCTAACCGCCACAAAATTCGCCGCCGTTGATTCATCAAACGCACTTGTGTGTCCCACCAACTCTTCGCTCTGCCACCTTTGTCAAGTTGAAACTGCACTGGAACAGGCTTAGAGCTCATTTACGAGGCGGTGTAATCTTGCCTGCTCGGTACTTCCCTACTTACCTCTTGCTGACAACTGTTCCACGACCGAGTACGGATTACGACGCGGCGAATCGTTGATGTTGATCATCTCGGCCAGTGACTGGCAATCCTTCCAATCAGCTCAGCCACAACGCGAATGATGACCATGCCTCGGCAGCCAGCTTTCTTGTTTCACCTTTGGATCCCTTGACGCGGGGGCATTAGGGAGTCCATGTCAATGCGAGAAGGGATGAATTCGCCTCAAGGTTGACCATTGTTGTTGCTCGGTTTCGCCCGCATTTTGACGGACTCCACCATTTGCATTCCGTTGTAGCCATTTTCGGTGTTGTTCACTTTGTCTTTAGTCTTGTTACGCTTCAGACGATCCTCTCATCAAGGAGCATTTGTTTGTACTCTTGTAAATTTGTACCCACAAACTGGCAGATCTCTCTGGGCACATTCTCGAGAGACCTCGTTGAAGGTGTTGTTGGCTCTGCGTCAATACCAGTTCTCGACGAGTGCCATTGGCAAAGGACTCCCCTCCTCTCGCCCAGATTCCGAAGCCCCGTGAGCTCCTGCATGGCTGGAGCTCCACTTGCAGATACCTACATTATGCAAGCATCTAATGAGAACCTGAAAACCTCGCCCGGGCACCATGACGACAACGTACCCTTACGCATGTACTTCCGCATGCCCGCCTGCTTGATCTGGCCATGGTTCCCTGCATGATTCTTGGAGATTTTCCTTTGGTCCTGTAAACTGACTAGCGGAGAAGCAGCAGCACAGCGATGCTAGCAGATCCGTCCAGTAAGTTGCTGGGTTTGGCCTCAATCCCCACTGCTCATGACTCCTCCTCCTCCACAATCACCTTTCGCGGCGATCACTATCCTACATACGCAGTACTGCAGCAAAAGAACCAGTGTATCGGCGCGACGATTGATCGCCAAATGTCTCGGTGTCTTCCCGTGAGTACGGCCCTCCGAGTCCTTCATCCTCAAAATATGTACAGTACTTTGAAGCTCGGTGGCCTCCGATTCAGAGACGCGCTAACCCCCGCGTCGAAGTCAAACCCCGCATCTCAGGATGCGAAGTCGCGGCATCAGCGTGTAGATGGAAATTGATTCATTCTCGTTACAGTTCAGTATCCTTTCTTGTGTGACCTGGTGTGGTGGTGGCATTCGAAAGCCTTTTTGTGTTCTAGCCCGCCTCACGCAGGTTGAATGGCTTATGAGGCTGCCTTGGATCACAGGCAAGCTATTTGGGCCACTTTGGACCACTTTGGACCACTGTCCACTATCCTTCGTCAGCAACCCACCCTCTTTCATCGATCTCCTGAAGCATCGCAAACTCCCGGCGGTGAAGGATGCTTTGAACCGCCGTTCAAAAGACCAAGCTGAATTCGCGTCTAGTAGAAAAATGCGTGAGCTTGAGGAGAGAATTAATTTCGTGATCACTGTGCTCTCCTGGTGGCGACAACCATTTGTTCCACAAACGCGGTTTGGTATATCGGTATGCCTCTTGTGCTGTATGTCCACTTCGCACAACATCAACCGCTCGATCCCATAAAGCAGCCTTCTTGAAAACCACGCGGCTTGCAATCAAACCTCAGTGAAGACCAAGGAGGTCAAAAGACTTGCGACTTTTCTCATAAACGCAGGAATATGCAGATCTTCGAGTTGCTGACTTCGACATCGCTAAATGCGGGTGCACCCTCGCATCCCGCAGCCTGGCCCGCATCCGTACCGTCTTGTTGCGGTCTCAGTCTCGCAGCTGGCCCGGTCCCGGCCGGTTGTAGAAAACTTGCCCGCACATGGAGCCATTCGCCCTCGTTCCAGACGCTGACACCGCATGAAATGCTCAGAACGCGCGGTTTTTGGCAAGGGAGGGTGTGGGCTGCTGCATGGTGGATGTGTAGCATGGAGCACCCATGCTCCTGTTAGCCGGTTCCCTTCATCCAGCAATAGATCTACCACCAACAAGCCAACTGTCGACAGCCTTGCAATGACACTCAAGCCTCGTCTCTGTAAGACACCACAGCTGGGAGGAGAAATAAGCATCCTGAGACCTGCATGCAAACCTTACAGCATCATAACAAACCCGACGCGAAGAAGCAAGTAAACAAAGAAGGGACTGCGAACCGCCAGACAACCGACCACGGCTCTCAATCAGTCGGCCCAGGTGTCGATCAGGGGACCGTGCATGCTCCTTAGATCTTTGCCAAGAGATTGTATTCTCCGAGAGGACCCAGAAGCAAATGTGTCAGCTATAGCAGTTTGAACTTCATCATAAAGTACACCTTGAAATACGCAAAATAGCATCCCAAGATCTTTCCCCTGTGTCAGGCATGTTTGGCTAACGGTCGTTGTAGCGCTTGGTGGCGACCTCTCCTTGTCAGACGAGAGTCGGGTGTGGATTCTCTGTAAATTTTGCAGTCATCGCGGCTTTTCTGGACAGAGCCCTTCAAACAGGAAAGGGTTGAGGATGTCATTGTTTTCGCTAGCGGCACGATAGTTGTGCACTTGGTATTATTGCAAATGCTTGTAATACTTGCGCTTTTCATTTACGAAGTCGCAGATACGCATTGCTAATAAGAAATGAAGCAAGCCACCATCCGACTATACACGGAGCTTTTGATTTGTGTGGCCCATGCCTCAATGCCTGGTCTCAGAAGCTGACTTGCTCGACTTTCCGCCATGGCTGAAACTGGTGATGCAATTCATTGCTCAGAGGGCCTTGCCAGGGGCATGGCTGAAAACGTTATTATTGCGCATGAGACGGCGATGCATCCAAGCAGCGAGCTGAACCTTGAAAGGTAAAAGCAAAACAGAGAACCAGATTTACACGTAAAAAAATCGGGAGGCAGGATTGTGACGCCATGGAATTGCCCGGTCACTTGTTGCTGAGAGGGTGATACACGTTTCAGTGGCGATCTTCCATATGATTTGGGTTGGGACTTGATAATTTTCGGGCCCTTTTTGAGAACCCGCGGAACCCTTGAGAGTCCGAATGTCCCGTAACAAGTCACTATCTCCTGATGAACTCATTTTGGTGCAATGAACCGCCAAGGTATAATGGCTGAGCAACCCGCCGTTCGGTACCTGTTTTCGGAAGTGAGGTCATCGTCGAGCGCTCCGCCTCCATGTAAGATGCGATCGGCGGTTTGTGTGCATTCGTACCCAAGTCAATCCCCGGGTACGGATTGCCACCCTGTAACAAGGGTAGATACCGTGATCTACGTCAGCGTCCGGTCCGAGATAAGGCAAGGATTGATGAAATTCACATTCGAAGCAACCAACGTCATTTTGGACGATCATTTGATGTTACCCGGGGGATCCGGACGTGATGGTGATGTAGAGCGTGTCGGTATAGGGTAAGTTAAGTTCAAATCCATGGCAAGGTAAGGGCGACGATGATACAACCTGTCACTCCCCGTCCTTTCGGTAACGTGGTAATGGCAGATCTAGCTCTTTTTACGCCCGCAATTGCCGTTCTTAATTATTGGTGATCACCAAGTGAGAGTTTTCAATAGTCGTCTTACGTACTACCCTAGTACAGTGCTTTGTGCTGTTACAGCAGTTATGTATCCACCCTTTGCGGAATGCTATTTGGATTCAGACGCAACAGAAAGGGAAGCATTTCGACGAAGACAACATGAAAAGGCGTCCGAATGTCTCCAGGGAGGAATTTTCCTACAGCGGGTCCATGCATAGAGCGGCACCCTTCAGTAACGAGTGTTATCGGTTGTGGCATCCTCATAGAAGCCATCGTGAAGTATTCCATGACCAAAGCATAATTTGTTGCAACTTTACTCCTGATGCTATGGACTACCAATGTTGGGACTCGATGAATCCAACCTAGGGCGTTGATCGATGTAGTATTTTGGCGGAAACCGGATTGAGGATCAAAAGTATTACTTCAGAGAGAAACGGTTTACTCAAGCGAGTTTAATAGCAGTAGTTGTATCTTAAAAGCATTCGGCTACTTCGTACTTTGAACAAACATAGGACCCGTTATAGCCTGCCTGCTTGAGGAAACCCAAGCTTCAATGGCAGCCGCGCGTGATGAACCTACCCGAAAATAAGCAACCGTCTACATGCTTTGTTCTATTCTGCCGGATGATTACAGGAGGCAATAGCTTATAAAGTCGTGCATATTTATGAACAAGCGTGTTCATACTGGTGATGGAGTTTTTGCCAGGACAACGCGGTACCCGTCAGAGTCTTGAAACGTCTTCCCGCACCTATCCCAGTAAGGGTTGAAGCTTGCCACAGGACTGAATCCTTGCGCTTCCACTCTCTTCACTGCTGCCGTGTAATCTTGGTGATCAGGCAGATAAAATATGAGGAGGTTGTCCTCCGTAGGTGCTCGGCCTACAGTGTGGCCTTGCTTCGTCGTAAATTCGAGATGGAACCCCGCTCCTTTGTGTCCGATCATCATGCCGTTGAATCCTTCGTGGTCCTCGAAACTGGCGAGAACTTCAAAGCCTAAGCCATCACAATAGAATGGCAAGAGTGCGGAGATATCATCCGTTGGTCGCGCGAAGCGAACGTGAGCCTGTGAAAGCGGCATCGGATAAGGTTGCAAGTCGTGCGTGAATAATTGATGTAGGAACCGTGGCTGTTTTGGGTAGTGCGTCTCTGAATCAAGCATGCATCGTTAGCGGTGCGAATATAGCCTGCGTTATTGAGGACGTCCACTGTGTGGGTATGAGTTCGCACCGTCATGTCAACTCCGGCAGACTTTGCCTACATTATTATCATATTATTCCCGGATTAATTATTCATTCGGATTTTTTATTTGTGGAATAAAAGCACTCCTATGATCGATTCAACGAAGAATGAGGGCTGAGTTCTTGTCTGACCAGGCGCTGTTGTGAAGAGGGAGGGGGTTAATCCAAGCTTACTTCTGAATCGCCAGCTCTCCTCGGACCAAGCCTACGACAAGACCTTGCTCACGTTTTGCATCATGCCTATATATTTCTTTATCTTCATTCGAGAGCTTCTGATAAACTAAAGAGGTATTTTCATAGAAATTAAAGCCGGGCAAGAGGCATTCATTCGTAGATGTGGCGTCCTGGGCCTGGATGAGCAGTTACTTCTACAATGTTCTTGAACATTGCTTCATAGACCGAGCCATATTATTGAAAGACCGTTGAGTTTATACGTCTCATGGGTAGCTCAAAACAGCGACTGGTGCAGGCAAAAGGCATACGAAAACGGCACTGACCGATATTCTAACGGTATAAGATCGCAGAAAGTGAAATCTTACTAGCTTCCCGGACAACCACTGGTTCGCCTGGTGGGTGCTGACTTTTGCAATAGTGTTGTTCCACATTCTTGAGGGCAGTAGCCACAAACACTTCCCATTCGACCTCTTAAGAAACTCCTTTTTGAGGCAGGTGTCTCGTTAGATCATGGAATGGGACTGGCTTTCATCATGAGCTGCTAATTTCCTAAGAAATACTCCAATCCCGCTATCCCACGGTGCAAATACGAACGTCCCTGAACACCTCGACCACAAGTGTAGCTTGCTTCATCTTCGTGTATTACATGGCTGTCCTGAACATTACTCTGCGCATCAGCCTCAAGCTACAATACTCGCAAAACTTATCACAGAGCGTCGATATTGCACTAACACTACTTGTCAGTTCACCAACGGCGACAGCGAAAGTGGCAGACTCAATAACAGTAGTGGAATGATGCAACTCAGGTTAGGCGTAACAATGTCGATATACCTATGTCTTTTGTGTCATCTATTTGCCAATAGCCTGGACACGAAAGGCTTCCTTTTGGTACCGGAGCGGATCCAACCACATACGTCTGTGAAGATCAGGGAGCAAGCAGTCTCGATGAACAACTGAATGCATTGCGCTACCAGGCGCTCTTGTCAGTTTCGCATATCCGCTGTTGTGATCTCGAGGGGCTATCAATAAGCTTGCCTATAGTACAGGAATACTACCATTCTGTTGCAATAGCGTAGAAGGCGACTGCAATTTCCAGAAGGCCTGCCAACGAGCGGAAAAAGAAGTTTTCGACGCCGCCTAAGCCCCACCCGGATAATGACCTGGCAAAAACTGTGAAGCTTGAGCACGTCCTCCATGGCGTTGCAAAGTTTCGAAGCACAGAGGCATCGCCGATATGCCGAGGGGCTTCATTCAGAGAGATCCCAAGAAGGAGCCGTGTCGGTAGTCTGCTCATATAATCACCCCGAAGGAAGAACAACGGTTAAGCATCGTTAGATTGTATGGGGGACTCCAGTTATGGGTATACTGCTTCCTGACTTTGATGAAATCGAGGGTTTTGGGTCGTATTGATTGAGCTACAGGACTCTTTCTTTACAAACAAAGCCATCTGGGGCGGAAGATGCTGTAAACTCTCAAGAGAGCCAGATATGCAACACTAGAGGATGCTGCTACTTCATAGCCCCGATAGAATAGGCCGCATCGGCTTCCCTAACCCCATCGTCATTCAGCAGCTGAGCTGCGTTTCCCCATAATCGTCTTGTTAGTCGGGGATGTGGGTCTGGAGCCCATCACATAGATCCAGTCAAGTGATACGACACGTGATCTAGTTTATCGGATTTTCCCGTTAGCCGAATCGCGAATTGCTGCTCCGGCGAAGATTCGTGCCAGCGGCCTCATTTGAGCTCACCCAAGCAACACCCTCACCCACCAGCTCAGCCATCATGAACTCCCTCCGCCTCGCCCGTGCGGCTCTCCGAGCTCGCCCTGCCGCCATCCGAGTTCCTCTCCAGCGAAGGACCTACGCCGAGGCCGTCCCCGACAAGGCAAGGAGACCCTTCGGCTACTGTTTTTCCAATCCGACCCGGCTGACCGTCATCGCAGATCAAGCTGAGCCTTGCCCTCCCTCACCAGGTATGACCGCCGCGCGATACCCCGATCGAGTTTGGACACGATACGATTGAATTTGAGCGTTCCGACGACGGCTCGTCGCCAATTGACGGATGGAGCTAATTGCCGCACGCAGGCCATCTACAAGTCACAGGATGTCGTCCAGGTCAACCTCCCCGCCGAGTCTGGCGAGATGGGTGTTCTCGCCAACCACGTTCCCTCCATTGAGCAGCTGAAGCCTGGTCTGGTTGAGGTTATCGAGGAGTCCGCTGGCGCCAAGCAGTACTTCCGTACGTGGACACCCGAGATACATGATCGCTGTGGAGATTATCGCTGACGGACAATAACATAACAGTCTCCGGTGGATTCGCTACCGTTCAGCCCAACTCCGTCTTGAGCATCAACGCCGTCGAGGGTTATCCCCTTGAGGACTTCAGCTCCGAGGCTATCAGGGCTCAGATCGCTGAGGCCCAGAAGGTTGCCAACGGCAGCGGAAGCGAGCAGGACATTGCCGAGGCCAAGATTGAGCTGGAGGTGCGTTGATCATGGGGAATCTCTTACTGTTGAACATTCCACTAACCAATTCTTAGGTTCTCGAGACCCTGGCTGCGCATGTGAAATAAATGTGTGGACAGCGTTTTGTGGTGACGGAGGTCCTTGTACATCAATATTCTACCCATCCTTAGCATGGAGCCGTGACAATTGATACCAGTCCTGGTTGTGCTATCTCAATGCGCTATAATTTCCTTCTTTCTGCGTGAATCCTTCCTTCTAACTGTCAAGATGTGCCAAAGGCTCCAGTTGGTGCGATGCCAGAGCTCCTCCCTTATTTAGCGCAGGAGCCTTCCCTCTTCCCGATCCTCACAATCCTAATCTCCTCACTCGAAAGTTCCTACAACATGCCACGCCCTGCGACACGTTGCGTGGCATTTCTCGCATTTTATCGTAATCTTTAGGCCATCACTGGTCATCATTCTTTCACCCGGATGGCACGGTCATACACCGCCGTTCTAAGTCGGCTTCCGTCAAGGAGGAGCCGACAATCGACGCAGACCCAAGAAGGAGCCCAAGAAGAATGGATCCCTACGGGAATCGTCAGCGACCGCATCCGTCAGCTTACGAACCTTGCAAATCAGCAAGCCACCGATGATGGGATATCACTAACCGCTCAGCGAGAGCGCGAGAACACGACGCTCGGATAGGGACGCCGAGTAGACAGCGGCTTCGGGAAACCAGCCTCGAGAAACACTTTGATCAGAGAAGAGTCCCCAAGCCTACCCCTGGAGAATACATACTTCGACATAAAGCTGCAGAGGGGTTCCCAGGGGCCAAATGGTTTCGGAAATGCCAGACAGAGACGACATGCCACGAGGCCGCCTCAGAAAGAGCTGCGATCGAGTGTTTCTGCAGCCGAACTCAGGACTGGTTATCGAGGTGCGCTCCAACACGAGAAGTCGATGAACCAGGTTAGCAGATACTCCCGGCACGCTATCACAGAAGAGCTTTATCCGCCGGAGCCTCTCCACGTTACCCATGCTCTGTCGTCTCCTCTCCCTTCAACACGTGATTCGACTACAGTGAGTTCAACTGAAAGACGCCAAGACGCAGTAGACATCTTCAAACAATACGGAATCTCTCGCCCCGAAGGATGGCTTTCTGAAGATGATTCGGGTACAGGAGAGCCAAGGCTAGGGACTAATACAAAGGTCTTTCAAGTCTGCCACTCATGTGGCGAGCCTTTATCCGCACAGCAATACTGCTCGCGCTGTGGCCACGACTCCTGCTTGAAGTGTACGGGAGAGGCTCACCTTGATGAAGAAAAAGATCGTTCCGTAGCAAGACATTCGCAGCATCATACCGCCAAGAATGATACAAAGCAGCAGGCTCGGATTCTGAAAGAGACAGAGCAGGACCATGTTCATACTACATCCGCTACAGTCTGCACAACCCGCCTTCGAGAGACTTCCAAGTTCGCGTCTGGCCAACAGACGCCCAGGACTCCCCTTTGGGTGGAGAGGGCGACTCGTCGGAGGTTCAGAACAACTCAGAATGCCCCAAAGGCAGCGCAGAGGAAGACGATCGCTGTGCCGACTGCAATCTCGAGATATGTGAAAAACAATCCCTTCTTTGTGGCTGATAGAGGTTTCAAAGCTAAAGCAACTGAGCCAACTACCACAACAAGAAGCGTCCAGGCAAAACTGCCGACGAGACTATCAGACTGTGTTCCTCACCATCGGTCACCTAATTCGCCAAGCACGACAAGTGAAGAAAAGTGCTCTGACCCTGGTTGCAGGGCGACTCATGCTGGTCATCATCCAATCCGGCACAGTATCGAATGCGCAGCCCGACGTAGCTTGAGAATACAAACAGCTGAAGCTGACGAGTTAGACGAACTAGACATGGATAAAGAACAACAGCACCGACATGTGAGAGCCTTGCCACCTCGCACCGCTTTGGAAAAGAAAATCGACCAGCTTTATCACCATGCAGAAGACCTGCATCATTCACGGCACATCATGGAACACCTGGCAGCTGGTGCAAATAAACTTGGCCGTTCCGCCGTCGTGGAGCGCGAGAGGGCAGATGGAAAGTATATGTTATCTCGGACAAGGGCTGCGAGTCCAAACACACCAAACGCGCCCCCTACAGGCCATTCTCTGAGTCATGACGAGGTAACAATCACCGGGGATGACCCTATCGAGCATACTCTGAGTACCGACCTCGTCGTTCTCGACGACATCGGCTCATCGCCACATGATCTCGCTGTCGATGCTACAGTTGATCGAGAGCTGAGTCCCAAGTCTCATGAGCTTCGCAGTGATGTTCGGCTCAGGGTGGCTCGTTTGGTAAAGTCTCATTCCATTAGCCAGGATCGCAACCTTGACGCAACGAGAGAGCCTGTACGACCATTGCGGCGGTCTTTGCCCCCCATTAAGGATAGCTGGCAAAGCCGACTTTGCACTAAGTATAGCGCATCGCAGCAGACCTTTGACTTGCCAAAAACAAGCGACCTCATGGCACTGTCACAAATCAAGAATATGACATCCTCTCACGGAAAATATAGCTCTGTTACCGGCAAGCAGCCCAAATTGGACAAGTCCCACGAGTTACCGCCCGCAATGCCGGTACTGCGGAAAGTACCTCAGCCCACGGAGAGACACGAGCATGGTGGCAGCGAGGCCGCTAACATCTCGTTGCTAAGAAATCAGTTGAGGAAAGTCGGCAAGTCTGAAGACCAGCCGATGGAAAAGCAACTAACTCCTCTGTTTGTAAAATGGAGGCGTAGTCTCAGCAAGGCTCGCGGGACAACGCAATCTGACGCAGTCAAGAAAGATAATTGCTTGTTCTGTTATCCTAGTCGGTCTCCGTCACCGGAAGCCGCGGATGGGACGCCTCGACTCGTCGTTGAAGATCAATCAACGGAAGTACCAGGACATGAGCGGGATTTCGCGGCTGAGCTGGGTATACCACGTCTCAGGCTGGTGGACGTGGAGCAATCGCTCGCCCGCAAAAGTGCTGAGGACCTTTTGGAAGAGTCTCGAGGCGGAACTGAGCAGCGATCCATCACAGCACAGGAGATCAAGAGCACGAGGCACTGCAAGACGATGAGTCACTCGTCGTACGAAGAGACGGAAACTATTACACAGATCCACAACCCAAGACCTGTCATTCCCTACAACCACGTATGTGCGTGGCGAACGCGGTACATGGATCTCAATACTGAGATGGAACAATTCAAGTCGGAGGCGGGTTCTCAACCTGGTGTCGACCGAAGGGCCCAACACGACAGCAGAGGGATTGACATTGGTGTCGGTACCTCTTTCTCACACCAGTGCCCTGACATCGACATTGAAGGCCTGACGATTGTTATGCATATGAGAGGCAAGGATGACTTGGTGATCAACACCAACCTCAAGGATGACTTGAGGCGGGCATGAGCGTGGGGCTGACCCGACGCAAAGGTTCTCTTCTGAGAGGTAGTTTAGACAGTATATGTTAGTCAAAAGTCTTTGTTGTAACCTTGCTTGTTTCTTAACCTCGTAGTTCCGAGTCGCAACGCCTGCAACGCCTGCAACTGCCGATGATACATTGAAATGGGTTTACGTTGAGAAGGCTCTCAAAGATATCACACGTTGTCGCCCTTGCATCGGCCACCTCAGCGCTGCAGGTCATCGTTTCCATTGTCCGCTAGCTCTACGCCATTTGTCCCCTACCAGTGTAACCTTTTCTGATGGCGTAGCAACACAACGTCAGCGCCACCGTGAAACCTGTCAAAACCCCTAATCGCCGACCAGCAGGGATGACTCCGTCCCTCGGTACCCGAGCCCTACTGCGTACCCTCCTAGCTTCCCCGGTTTCAGCCCGCAATATCGAGACGAATCCTCCAACGAGTGCGGCTGACGAAGGATGGGGTCTATGCTTGACCAGGGGGTTGAAGATACTTACTTTTCAGGACAAGAGGAGGGATGAACTGACTCTTTCTCCCTCTGGAGGAGTAGCCTACGGGATGGAACAGGGATTGGCAGAGCAGGCTTTGATCACCTACCACTCAATATGACATCAATGTTGGAGGAAAAGAGACCGCTTTCCAGAAACCAGGCTTCAGACTTTACTTTGATGACATAGCTGTTCATAGAGGTTTATTGATAAACGGCTCTGTTAGGTTATGGCTGAAACTATGATGCCAGAGGCATGCTTTACCCGTACTTTTGCAACCGGCAGGGTAGCATATGTTTACTTTGTGTTCTTCAGGGGGGCCTGCGTCTGGGATGAGCGCACATGCAGTACAAACAGTGTCGGTGAAACAGGATTACGGCCCTGCTCTGGAGCTACAGGCGGAGGCTGGCCGGCCAAGTCTACAGAGTGAGGCTGGACGGATCTCGACTGGCGCAGCACGGGAGGGAGTAGGCGAACGTCGGTGTTACCACAGGGTGGCGCACCCTGACCTGGACCATCACCAACGCCCAGTTACTTAGTAGGTATTCCATTTCACACGCCTGCCGAGGTACGTACATACAGCAAGGGGGGATACCCGTCAAGGGTATTCGTAGTTATGTGAGAGAAAAGGAAGGAAGAGGAAGAAGTAAAACGGGGGAAAAGACATCACTTTCAGGCGGTGAAGATGAAGCGGGCGGCGGTGTAGGATACCTTAGGTAGTTAGTAAGGTAAGGTAAGGTAAGGTAGCTCAGCATGGATGCGTAGGGGATGTACCATAAGTAAGTATGTGCCAGTCTCTCGTAGCAGCAGCGACGGGCTTCGCTCAGATGGCGCATGGAGCTTTGGTAAAGATCGATTCACTTGCGGCAGTAGCATCGGGACTAGTGAACCGATGCTCGGCAGTCTATCCGTAACAAGCAGCGACTAGCTGATATAGCCCATCATTGAACACCATCGAGTACGTACGTACGTATGTGACAAGAAGAATCGGACTGGCCCCGGTGAGATTGCTCGACGGGGTGGCAGGATTGAGGGATCACAAGCTGCATGCGCAAAAGACACCAAGGGCAGGGAGAGGCTGCGAGAAGCTGGACTTGTCGATGGGCGCCATGGGTAGCAGACACTGCGCGTCAGGCCCCAAGGAGCAGCGAAGCACTGTGTAGCATCGGCAAGGATGGCATTGACTGATGGCATCCCCGAGGCACAGATGCCGGGACCGCCGTCCAAGTCTCGGTTCCGAGTTCCGGGTTCCGTAGCGCTGGTCTCGAACGCCGGCGTCGCCTATTATCCAAGTCCTTGGGATTCGGTCTGTGCTTCGTCCTTGCTCGCCTAGCTCAACATCTGTGCTCATGGGACGAGACAGGTCACCTGTTAATAAAGCTTGAAGTCGGTCTTGATAGCGGGTAGCAATCTGACAGCAAGGTTGCGACAAGTATCCGCTTGGAAAACAGACAGGAATCGATGCCACCCTTCTCTCTATAGCTTGAATTCATACAGATCCAGCCCCCGAATCCCAACATCAACCTTGAAAACAGCTCCGCCGTATGCGCGGCTTGTTCCTTCGCCGTCATCATCCTCCGCCGTCGTAATGACCAGCTCGGTTCCCACGAACTGGACACATGTCGCATTGTTTGTGGGAACCCGCACCTCGCCGACGAGATTGCCAGTCGGGTCAATCCTGACGACTCGGCCCTCTCCATACACAGCCGACCAGAGGTAGCCATCGACGTCGACTCTGAAACCGTCAGGCTCGCCAGAGCCATCATGCTTATAGAATATCCGCTTATTGGACACCTCCCCGGTCTCCAGTGAGTAGTCAAAGGCAAAGATCTCCCTTGCGTTTGAGTGCGTGACGTACAGAGTCCGCCCGTCGGGGGACCACCCAGGCGTGTTGGGGATCGTCATGTTTGGCAAGATTACCTCCTTTGACTTGGGGTCCATTCGGTATACCGCGCCTAAGTCTCACCCGTAAGAACCTGTCCGAGAAAGAGCAATAGCGGGACGTAGCGAGATCAAGGTAATTAATCCATGTCCGGGGGGGTAAGCATGTCCGGGCGGAAATCCTTACCTTCAACTTGAAAGGGGCCGAGCCCAAAATCCGTCATCGTTCCCAGCCAAAATCGGCCGTGAGGGTCCACGCCGCCGTCGTTGCTTCGCAGGCGCTCGTTGTGCGGCTCATTGAAGGGCTGGATGAGATCATACGTCTCATTCTCGACGTCCAGGATTGCGAGGCCGTACTTGACACCAATGACGATGCGCTTCTGGGGATTTACGCCGGCAATGTTTGCCGTGACGGTTGGGCACACGTCTAGCTGAATTGTCTTGAGCGAAGAAAGTCCCTCGGCTACTTTGACATGATGCAGTTGCTTCTTGCGGATGTCGACAAAGCGCAGCGTGCCCGTCTGGGGCTCGTAGAAGGGGCCCTCGCCGAGAAGGCAGTGCGTCTCAAGCCATGGCTTTTCTATGGTCCATTGCTGAATGTCGGGAGCCATGGTCGGAACTGACTCGGCTGATAGAGACTGATAGAGACTGATAGATTTGGTGAGAGGTTGTAGTCGGGGAAGCTGTGCCTTCGTGACAATGTGACGTGACGTTGGTGGGGTTGAAGTGAGAATGTATGAGAAGGCAATCCGCAAATCGGTTTCGGGTCAAAGTCTAGCGACTGGAAGAGGGGCGCCTACCCAAGTATATAAGATCAAATTCCCCAGTGTTGGAATCAGCCCCGTAAGCCCCATCAGGCTTTCAAAGAGAAAACAAAAGACTCAGCAGAGCTCGGGTATCGCCTACAGAAAGAAGCACTCTATCAAGTGCGCAACTTAGGTATGGATATAGCGGCAAACGCTTGAAGCCTGCAGTCACAGTGATCGATTCCAGCAGAGCAGCGACCAATTAGCTTGCCAACTCCGGGGCCACCGGGCCTTCAATCCGGACTTCGCCGCAACGACTTGCTTGATTTTATTCGCAAGGTAAGAAGTCCTTGTCTGGTATCGTCCATAGTCAAGGTTCTCCTATCGGAGGCTTCGTGCGTAAACTCACAGACGGGACTCTTCAACCACCGACTCACAGGTGGCAAGGTTTGTTAATTAGGAGCGAGCGTTTATTGATTCAAGTGATCCACAAGAGCAAACAATCCCCTGGTGGTATGGGTACACAAACTCAAGTGGCCCGACCACAGCGCTTGAATTTGCAGTGGCGCTTCCTAGTCACCCACGCCGCAATAGTCGATCTCGCCTGTGAAGCCGCGTCCCAAACTGTCGGGTCGCAGCAGACGGATGCAATTGGAGAGGAAGCGCTCGGTGTTTGTGTAATACGACGCTTTCACTAGATGAGCAACATACAATCATTGTGCGCGCTTTGCGGAATCTTTACTAGCAAGGGTAACTGGAGTGCCAAGGGGTTCAACGAATCCCCTATTCCGTCATCTCTACAAGATCCGTCGCACAATATGTAAAGGTCCAGTTTCTCACCTTGAAGGGCCTTTAAGAAGCCTCGATCGAGTACAGCATATGTTGCTCCTCTGCCGAGCCTTCACGTGGGTTCAGATCAATGCGGCCGACCCCCACGTGTTGGTGTTGGGTGTTGGTGCAAATTAGGAACCCGTCGTCTTGCCGGAGCCCACCGCCCCTTTTCTTCCCAGCCTGGGTCCTTCTCACGACCCAGCAGTTCCGCAGGGTTATTATGCTTGCGAACCGCCATGGCGTACAGTAGCTATCGACAGGGTTGTCAATGTGCAAGCCTCCAGCTGAGTCTCGCACTTCAGCGCCCCTCGAGGAGATAGCTGCATGTTAATCAACGCAGTCGCATTTTGTAATCGAGCATCAGGCATGGTACTACGGCACCAACAAAGTCCGGAGCGTTGGCTTCGTTGACCTTCCTCTCCGGTTGCGGGAAGATTGAGGGCCCATTAGGTCGTTATCGGGCAGCAACACCGCCATTATGAGAGAAGGCTGGCGCATCAGAGGACAACGCATCAACGACAGCTCAACACACAGTTCCCACATGCCCACTCACCGACCGGAACACATGCAACGAGAGGCACACACGCACACCGCCCTATGTATACTGTAGCCGCGCGGTGCAGCAACACGCGAAGAGGAGTGAAGCGGACGGGGCAGCCTTTGGGCAACATGCCTGCCAACACCCCGACCTGCATTGGAACGGCACGCGCCCCGCGTGCCGGCCGTTGACGAGTGATGAATCGATGCGTCGCTCTTGCGTTGCCGTGCAGATGCAGGAGGGAATTCCTGCATGAACCGAGCTCCCAGTAATTCGATGCCAGCAGAGACAATACGACTTGCGCCCTGGTGAGGACAGCAAGGTTGGTTGATGTGCCGCTGGCCTCGCTGCCGCAGGGGCAGACCGACAGGGCAGGGCGGGTTAGTTGCAGGACGCAATGCATGCCATCAGTACAGACGTTCACTGATTAGCTGGCCGCGTTATGCCTAGCTCGTAGGCTGCTTGGCCTTCGCCGGCCTCAAACCATGACCGACAGGAGACTAATGGTCACGGGAGGCTTTGTGGGCCTCATGATCGCCACTACTAAACCAAGGCCAGTAGGTAGATACTATGTAGTCGACTTGGCGCAGCAACAGGCGGAGACAGCCAGCACTGCCGGGAGAGTGCTGATGACCTCAGCGTCTTCGCGCAGGCAAGGCGGTGCTAGACTACGTCTGCCGAGTAGTAGCATAGGTTGCAATGGACTGAGACTAGACGAATAGAGAGCGAACCGGGAGAGATTGAAGAGAGGATCCATTTGAGACATTGTCGAACGAACGGTGGCCCATAAAGTGACAAACAAAACTTGACCAGAACATGTTTAGCTTCCGGAGTTTTATGGAGGCTAGGCCGACGAACAATAGAGCCAGCAATGACACAACACTACTAGGGACGGGCCGGCCAGGGAACGGGGATGTATGCAGCATGGGACCTCAAGAACGCATCTTAAAGCCTGGCAGCTGGAGCAGAGCGCCGAGGAATTTCGGTAGAGCCCTGCAGGTAGGGATAGGCCTTGTAACTCCAGAGATTGCCTCTTTGCTTGCCATCATCTCGTCTCATCCAGGCCCAGAAGCGTTTTCCCTGACCCATGGCATGTAAACCCCACCTCGACGGGAGGGCGAACCCCAACAGCAAAAGCAGGCTTCTTGGATTGAACCATTTGCGATGCGGGATCCTGCAGCCTTTAGTAAAACCATGTCGGCCTGGTCAGGAGCTGAGCTCTTGCAGCCTTCAAAGTCCCTCATGGAATTCATGGCCAGCTCGGACCAATGCCGCCGAGACCGCCGTCTCGCAAACCCGTTGTCCACCGCATCTCGTTCGTCGGCGTTGCTTCTTTGATGAGGCCGGTAATTGGGCACCTGGGACAGGCCGAATTGTGTTCCTGGTTAGGTATTTGAGGCCCGGTCATATTGTCGCTGTGGGTCACCTAAATTACAGCTGGGACCGCTCTAACAGCTGTCTAACAGATGAGCCAGGCGGTTGGAGCTGACGAGACTGGGGCACAGCTTTATTATTATGCTTGGCTGGAAATGTCCAGGCCAACGGGATCTGGTTGTGCCAAACACGCTCGTTCCGTGGGCTCCGTTCCGTGGCATTCAACGCCACAAAGCATGGCTAGGCGAGTCACTGCGACGCGAGGTGATGTGACGATGGTGCAAGCCACCCGCAATCACACAACCCGCCAACCGTAATTCATCTCATTTCGCTCTTCTCACGGATTCATTTCCCCGGAAGCTTGTGGCAAGCGGCCCGGTGACAACCACAACCATGACCAATACGGCAACGTCACGCCATTCTGGTCATGTAAATCATTCCCTTCCCTTCCCTTCCAGCCAAGGGGTGCATGTCAAGGAACGCCAGAGGTGGTGAACAGACCTTTGAGATGGCTGCAAACTCTTTTTCAATATCTTCCCAGCTGTCGTTTGCGATGTGGTTTGCTCTAACCACTCGGTCTTGTTGGGAGGGTTTCCAATCCCTGTCTGCGAACTGACTCCCATGCATTGCTGACGACGTCGACAAAGTTCATCCGCACGCTCATTGGCGGCGATGACCGGGAGAGGATCTGCTCTTACCCGCCAGATCATAGTCCGTCACGATCTTGTCTGTCTTCCTGGCGTGTGACATCGTCCGAGGTACGTAATGCCTGGCAAGTTCCAAAAAGCTTTCCACTTTCCTGGTGGGTTTTCTCTCCTGCTACAGTACCACTGTCCCGGTACGAGCGCCTGTGTTGATTAATAAGAGCTCCGGATGCGATGCGGGATGAAAATGGACCTTGCCTACCTTACTGTCGTTGCATGCTGGCTGCAGGTGGGCCTTGCAGCTGGCTGACAGGGATCTTTCCCCGGTAAAGTCAAGTCCCAATGCCCCTGGTCATGCAACTTGGACCGTGGCATTTCGGAAATGTGGTCATTCTCTGGTATGCCTGTGTGACTGGGTCCCGGCTAGGTCGATCCACCAGCACCCTTGCGACGGCTATCACTGCTCCAGGGGTTCTAGCTGACAATGAGGAGGGAAACGCCAGAAGGGGAGAAGAAACGTCTTCAACTCACCATTCTACGTATGGGTGGCCCTTCGTTAAGACGACTTCCACTCTGGCCATCCAGATCAGAGGAGGCATCCAGTAGTGGATTAAGATGCTTCAGAAACATGTTCATCGTTACTAAATAGTCGTCCTTGAAGCGCCCTGACGTTAGAGAAGGACTCAGCATCTCAAGTCCATCGTTGTCTTCAATAACACAGTGACTCAAAGTCAGGTTCGTGAAAGAAGACACAGGGGTCAATTCCGCCCTTCCGCACACGATGAAAAGTGGCGTTGCCGGCGTGGAACTATGGAAGCAAGGAATGGCGCGCCTTAAATGTTGATGTACAAAACTTCGAAGTTCGGGATTAAAGAGACGTAGGAGATTCAATTTTGCACCTGCCGTCCTTAACGCACCTTAGTGCCTACCTAAGGTAGGCAGGCGTCACTGGCCGACCGCCGCTTCCATGAATAAATAAGAGATATCTACTGCCTAACAGCTCATTTTAGTAGTTCGAGGGCCATTGAACCTTGAGGTGAAATCCCTACCGGTTTACCTAGAAATTAGAATATTTTGTCCTTCACCATTCATTGCCTCGCGGAGGCTCAGAAACATTTCGCAACTCGTTTTCTCATGTTGTCGAGATCGATGTTCGCACGGGGGGCGTGTAGTTCGTTCTCCAATCTCCAACCCTGCACTTCGACAGCTCCGCATCGACGCAGTACAGACGACATCCATCAACAGTGTTTTACTCAGTTGTCTCGAAGCGAGACAGTGCGCTCTTCAATGTGGCCTCGGCGCTTATTGGCAGGCGGCTACCAACCGCAATGCCATGTCACTACCAAGAAGCAGATCTTGCTACATCTGTCCATATGTACGGTTTGCAGGGCTTTGCACGCGAGGATAGCGAGATGTGGTCCCACGCAGCAAGCAACAATGGTTGACCGACAAGCAACGAACTGGGGCTAAACGGTACCAGAGCAGCAAGAAGAAGCAAAGAAGAGAAGGGTAGGAGAGAGAAAAAAAAGGGCACATAATCATCACCTCAGGGAACCAGGGCCTTGCAAGAAGAAAAAACCTAGCAAGGATCAGCTAGTTCCGCACCACCCAAAACCACGGACACGGGGCGCGAAGGCGATCTTCTTTCTCCCAGTCGCATCCTAACTCTCTAACGTCACGGCATACGCGCCCTTCAACCTTTTGTTGTCGTCTCTTTCCCCTTCTGCAAGCCGTATGCTCGTTGCTTTTTGGGTTTCCCGGAGTTGCCATCACTTTGGGTCACCGCGTCTAGCACACTTAGATCAACGGTCCACTCCACGGGTCAACTAGTCGCCCACCCCATGCAGGACTGACTGGTCCTGTCCGCCTTCACTGCGACAAAGTGCGTTTGCTGGCATTTGCATCTGCTGCATCTGCGCCCGGGCCGAAAATTGTATGCATTCTTGATGTGCCGAGTGACGAGAAGGGGCCTCTTTTTGGCTTAGGCGGGAGCGACGTCATGAGTTGACCGCCAACACCACCTACGACCAGCGGCCATGCATGCCCTCGAGCTACTTTGGTATTTCTGTTGACCGCTCTAGTTTCGCGGGCTTCCTTTACTTGGGAGGGAGCTAGCCGGCCAGCCGGCTTCGGGCTAGAGCGATGGGCGGTGTCGACCCTAGTAGTCTTGGAAAGCTACTTGGATTCCTGGAACGTCCCCAAGTGAGGCCTTCTCTCTGTTCCGGAAATCTCGGTGGCTCCCGCGAGCCTCTCCTCAGAGTCCAAGCTACTAAGTTAGGAGTCGCATCATATCATCAGGCCACAGTTCGAGAGCTTGACACAGCCTGTCGTGTTTTTGATATTTGTCTTTTATGGCCCAGGGCAACACTGAAGACCTTCCTGATGCTACGGACGAGAGAAATGGCACAGGGGAGAAGGGGGAAAATTCATCATGACGGCAAAACTACCGGTAGCTCCCCGTCATTTGGGCCCCCCGGGACCTCATTATAATCGACTTTCTAAGCCCTGCTGCAGGCTTGGCAGCGCGGAGTCTACAAAGCAGGGGCAGCAATGGAACTTGACCCCTGGTATGTACATCCTTCCTACACCTGGTCCGTACAACCCTGGTCGACACGTTCCCCGGTGCCAACACCATTCACCACCTCAAGACAGCTCGCCTGCAGTTGGGCCCAAGCTCTCTAGTTCCAGCTTAGCACCAGCTTTAGCATCAGCCTCTTTCGCTATTGACCGTGGCCTTGTCTAAAGACCTGCGCGATCCCCCAGCTGGGCCAGTTAGTGCTGCTCGTTGAGAACCGGGGTTAGCCAGCTCTGGGGCTCGATGAGGGCGCGGCGCCGGGAGAGCTCGAGACTGCATGGTATCAAGGCAATTAAAGCGTACCACACAGTGTGGCTCTTCATTGCCCCGTATTCTGGAACTCGCTTTTCATGGGTGTTTCCTCTTGTTGGTAGCCCGGATTGCCAGACAGAATCTTACATTACGGAGCAAGTGTGGTGCCCTGACTTAGCTCTGCTCTTATTCTATCTTCGACACTATTTTCCCTTCCTACATTGCCCAAGCCTTGTGATCCGAGGCTGTCAAGTCCTCCATCAGCCAGCCTTCCCGTCCGTTGACGATCCCCGATCTGCTACCAGCATCCCACCAATTGCTAGGCCATCTTGTTACAATCTCTCACCCCAACATATAGCTACAAGAACTTGTTCACCTGGTCGGGCGTGGGCAATTAGATTCACCAGAACCTACCAGTAGTTGCAAGGCGAAGACATTACTCTGGCTCGTGGCCACTCCACTCCTTCTGTCGGCCATTCACAGTCAGAAACTCCCCTTCGGGTAATTGATTTGCTGGCCGGCGTGGACATTCATCCCCCCGTCGCCGTTGTTCATCTTTGCTGGCAACCACACTCGTGTCTTTCATCTTCCTCGACGCCTGCTCGAACGGCCACACCGTGTCCTTCCGTGGCTGTTGAGAGTTTCGTATATGCAGTCCAGCGCGATACCGCGACGCCTCAGCTTTGTTGATACATCAGCTGGTCGATGTACTGATTCAATATCTCTTGGATTTAAAAAAACAAAAAGCTGCAGTTACAACCAGGCTTCTCGCCCCGGAAGCTCAAAACAGCGACCCAGGCGTTTCTTCCCCAACTTGCCGAACTTCGAACCTGTTCCAATTCTCCGCGAAGGGAAGCATTATTTTGACACAGCCGAAGCGTTTGTCCGGTCTACACGACTCAACCCCCTCTCCTTTGAGGCCGACTTTCGGGAGGGCGTCTGCGAAATCTCTGCTTTTCATCAGGACTGTTTGGGTATCAGCCCCATCTAGTTCCTGATACCAAGTTAACCCAAGCTGGCTACCCGGCCGATAGACCTGTGGACACAGGCACAGCTTTCTCAGGGTAATCCTGACTCCCCCTCAACAGACTCGAGCTGTGCAACGCCTAGTTCACCGCGGACACCATCGACACCCGCCTGGCCCTCTCACAATCTCTTACAGAACCCTTCTGCCAACCCTGATAACAAGCCGCCGTCCTTGACTGGAATCAGGGAGGGTCAATGTGCCGGCCCTCGGGGCCAGGAGTGCACAGGCAATCCGGCCCCAATGTCGCAGACTGGACCTGCGTCTCGCAATGCCTCACGCCGTTCTTCGTCATCACATATGGAGGACGACCAAGGTTCCCCTTCCTCGATCCGGTACAGACAGCCCGGCAATGGTAGTCTTCACCAGGACCTGAGCAGTGTCCCATACACAAATGGAGATAACAGAACCCAGCAGGTCCCGGCGAGGACTTTAGGTGTCCACAACATACTCAACCCCTTGGAACCGCAATTGTTAGGCACAGGAGGAAACGGTCATCCACTGGCAGCTCGATCATCTGCCGCTGAGGTGCTACACTCGACTCATGTATCAACCTTTGGGCACTTCCAAGCAGCACGATTGTTCCCGGCAGGCCAGTCTGCATCGATCTCGCTTCCAGGTACACCCTTGGGACCCATATCGCCGCTGGGGGGTCCTTCATCGGAGCGCAACTCGCCATCAATGGCATTTCCTTTCCCAACGATGAACCCGCCAGGGCAAAAGCCTAGCCCGAATCAGCCTTCTCGGGCCCTGAGTCTTAGCCATGGGCCACCGGCGACTGGCGACACGGAAACTCGCCAGCTGCCGTCTCTTTCTAATGTCTCCCCAGCCAAGAGACAGTACGAAATTGAGGTTCCGGAGGAAACCAGGCCACAGTTTGCCAACCCGCATCAAATCTCTGGGATGCCCACGGGCCCTCCCTCGGTAATGTCAACGCCGGGGAGGGCATACCCACAGCCAGCGATGCCCTCCCCGGGAACACAAGCTGCCCCCCCTACATTGGTTCCAAATAACGCTGCAGGGCTTCCGCAGCAGCTTCATTTGCCTCAGCAAGCTTCTTTTCCTCCCAATACGCAGCCTGGTCGACAACATTCCAGTACGGGTCTTTCCAGCGATGCCGCCTCGCCTTGGTCCGAAACGATACGAAGACACGGTATGGGTGGCGCTCTGTTTGGCGTTGAGGGACAGCAAGCTTTCATGACTCTTCCGGGAAGTAGCACCCCAATTCCCGTCCAGGTCGATTACTCTCAGGCCTCGAAAAAGGCAGACGAAAAGAGACAGCGAAATGCCGTGGCTTCGACAAGACACCGGAGGAAGAAGAAGATCCTACAAGAGGAAAACTCCAAGCAATTACAGGAGCTTCGGGATGATAGAAGGATGATGGAAATCAAGATTGGGGAGCTGACGCAACAACGAGACTTTTACAAAGAGGAACGCAATCGTTTACGAGACATTGTCGCGCGAACACCATCAATCAGTGGCCACGCCGCTGGGCCAATGAGTCCCCGGTTTCCAACAAACATCTCATATGCAGACATGAGCGGCTTTTCGGCGCATGACTACGAAGATGACCCCTTGATGAGCGAAAGGCCAGTACAGAGGCGCCGAATCGAAAACCGACCGGAATTCTCTATGCCTTCTTACGAAGCTACAGCAAGTGGACATCCTGGGGTATCACCCAGTGGGCTGCCGCCGATACAAGGCCCGGGCTACGGTCCGCCTTCACGTCCATCGTCTGCTGCATCATCAACTGGTGGCGATAGGTTGCCTCCCTTACGGACAATGGAAGGCAGGCCTCCTCCCGGTCCAGGGGCAGGGGCCGGTCAAGTGCAAGAGCAGGATTTTCGGACAGGTCAATGGGTCTCAGTACAGCCTCGGCCACCAGAGACTGGCTGGGCAACTCGGGATTCTCATCGAAGAGGGTAGAGCTGGGGCTGGTCTTGTGCAGCCAACGACTCAGAACATGCAAGCCCAAGGACGTGCGATTGCTTGTTATCAAATTGTGGGTGGTCATGCCTCGGCTATGGTGTGTTCATTACTTCAATGAGGTGGAACTAGTTGGGCATTGTTATCATCTGCATCTCTATACGTAGTCTTGGAGTGGTGCTTGGTTTGTGTTTCGGTGTCCTTTTGAGGCTAGCGTGTGGGATCTTGGAAAGACGCATCTGTCGGGCAACCGATATACATTTTCCTACCTTCTTTTGATGTCATTTTCTTTCTGTCTACTCTTTTGCGGAACGGAGTCGAGCGATTCTACACATGTGGAGAACCTGAGTTTTGGTTGTGGTCGGATAGTGAAAGCGTGTTTTTCTTTATTGTTGCGGACTTATTCCCATCATTCTACCTCGCGGCTATGCTTCAAACCCGTGGGCGAGTTAGGATGTTATGCTGTTTTCTTCTTTTGTCTATCATTTGTGTTCCCCAGCAGGCCGATCTGTTATCGCCTGTTATTCTGTATCAAAGCCAACACACACTACGAGGCCTGGTACCCCATCAATCAACACGTTGTCTCGAAGACAGATGAATCCAACACTATGGAGGGTGCAAGTGGTCGCAACTTAGGAGATTAGTCCCGCGGGGACAACAGCATGGTCACAGCCAGTCGAGCTGTCGAAGGCATGGAGTCTAGTGGCTTGAGACTGTCTAGGGGTACTTTTCACCATCTATGGACTCGGTCTGTCCTTATTTGAAGACTTCTTTCTACCTCTTCCTCCCCCACTGTCCCCCCCTCTTTTCTTTTGAAAGCACTTTGATACCAGATTGGATTTCGAGATTTGCCATTGTACTCTAGTTGTTGACGGAGAAGGGGCCTGAATGAGACAGGGGTTCTCTCGGGCC